>PVHX01024472.1:0-23947 GCA_004024805.1 Geosciurus inauris
GTTGTAAGTAGGAAATAATGCTCAAGAGTCAGTTAACATCCATTAAGTGCCATGTATTTGGAAAGCCTGATACTATGGCAGGAGAAGGACAGAAATCAGGCTGGGCTCTTGCCCTCAGGGTATGTACACCCTGATTGGAGGTGACAGGAAATCAATAATGGAAACAGCCTAAAAACACATGCAGCTCAACAACTGTAAATACAATTGGAATATGTATGCTTAGGAAATATTGAATAGGAAGATAAGCAGTCAGATAAATTGCAGAAATCTTCCTAAAAGATCTAAGCCCCAATTTTAGAAGGTGTTGCCGGGCATAAATGGACAGCAATGTTGAGCAGAAAATATCTCGGCTGAACAGAACGACATTTGCAAAGAAACAGAGCTTTGGAAACAGAAGTCATATACTGGAGGCAGAAAGAAAGGTGTGGCTTGAGCAGAAACTAGATGTGAAAACAAAAGGAATGGGGCTGTTAACTGCATGGGACAAAGACAATGCAGGGAGAAGTAAGGAGAAAATGGGGTGGGCTGTTGAGATAAACAGGGGTAGTAAAAAATGGCCTCATGGATTTCAAAAATAAGTTGAAGAATTCACATTTGCTCCTGTTACCAACTTTTAGGTAGGGATTCTTATGGTAAAAGCTTCTTCTGGCAAGTATGCTAGTCAGGGAGCAAGTGAAATCTGGGAAGCCAATCAGGAGGCTGCTACAGTAATAAGTAATAGGCCATGAGCATCTGCACAACAATAGTGAGGAAGGGTTGAATCAAACTACTGTAGATAAGAAAAGCATAAGACGCTGATGGAGAATCTTATCACAGAGGAGGAAGGCAGAGAAGAAAACAGTATAAAATGACTCTGGGGTTGCAAATCTGGAAAGTTGGAAACTACCATTGACAGTGATTGAGTAGGGATAAACTTAGATTTACTTGTCCCATTTTAGCTGGCATTGGTGAGTCTGAGCCAAATGAAAATAGACTAGAGAGAAGATTAGAAACAAGAAAAGATTTAGCAGCAAATGGCAAAATGAAATGTAAAAGCTATAGGATGTGGCTTCAAGCCTAATCTAAGTAGCTAAAAGAGAGAAAACAAATTACCTAAGAAAAATCATACAAGAGCTCTCTTCATCAAATGCCCTTTTTAAGTGTAGATTTCATGATTGATATTGACACAAAATGTTTACACAACATGGCCTTCTCAGAAGTTCAATTTAGTACATTTAGACAATGGAGTTTTTAAAGGACTTTTAAATTAAATAGTGTCTTTAAGTACTTATAATCCAGTCAAAATATTGAAGCATTATAGACACATATAGTGCCTGTTACCAATTAGAAGGAAGGTAAGATGGCAAAGCAATTAGGCAAGTCAGTATCAAGTGTGGGAGCAGAAGATTAATACCTTGAAATGAAGGGAAGGGAGGGGGAGGGGAATAGGAAAGACAGTAGAATTAATTGAACATAACTTTCTTAGCCTTGTATGTGAATACATGACCAGAGTAACTCCACATCATGTACAACCACAAGAGTGGGATCCTAAGTAGAATAAGTTATATGCTATGTATGTATAATTTGCCAAAATACATTCTACTATCATGTATAATTAAAAAGAAATATAAAAGGGAAAAAAAGATTAATACCCTGTGACATGATTCAGATGAATTTGTCACAACCTGTATTTGAATACCTGAGCACTTGTAGACAGATAGGTACCTAAATTGAAATAATTTTACTCATTAAAAACTACTGGAGTTAATACTTCTGAGCAAACACACAAACGCGCACACACACACAATCTCCTAGGAACTGAAAATATTTCTGTTGCCTTTGAGCTTTTTAAGTTATTAAAGGACATTACCTAAGCATGGATGTTTTATTAAGTAACTCCTGAAGGTTCCAATATTTTAGTTATCCTATTTAATTTAAACTATGGTTAGAATGAAATGATCTTCTTAGATGTTGACACTTTTTATGGCTATGAATAGCTTTCTAGACCTGGGCAGTGTCTGTCTGGATAGCTGAAAATAGCTACTGTATGTCAATTTATTATCTCCAATATTATATCTTGAAAAAAAGGCACCCACACCCTAAAAAAACCTGTTTCTTTGCTTTTTTCCTGATTCACTGGACAATTTTTCTTGAGTGAGATGGAACCTCATTCTTTCAGCCAAGGCTTTTTGTAAAAAAACAGTGATTCTAATGGAGACAGATGGATTCTAGTTAATTCCGAGAAGCAACAAGATGTAATTTTAACCAATTTTTTAAACCAAAATGAAAAACAACTCTAGTGTACTGTATGTCAAACAATATTCATTTAACCTTAAAAGCCACATGTGTTGTTTATTCAAACCTCAATTATACTCTGAGTGGTACCCTATGGGGCTGGAATGGCTTGGTTTTTTGGTAATGGGAGAAATGGAGAACAAGTATTTGAAAAGTGGTCAAAATTTAGGCTGAAATTCAGACTGTTTATAACTCCCATGGCTTCCATTAATCTCTGGTTGGCTAGAGCAGATCAGGAAAGTAATTCCTGTGCTCTCAAAATGACCAAGTGTACAGTGGGATTCTAAGATGCCCAGGAAGATAAGCTTCAGACAGCAAAACTGCGCCAACATGTGGCCACTTCTGAACCACACAAGACATAAATAGGATAGCCATAAGGCCTGATTTATTTGGGATAACCTAGTTTTATTGCCTATTTTTTTCTGACAGGCGTAATTACTACGATTTCCCCTCTTGCTTTCAAAAGTGTCTTGGTTTGGATGATAAACTAGATAGTCACTCTAATCACAAGGCAAATAGAAATGAAATGAATCCTCAAGATGGGACAGTGATCTCTTCATTTTCAGAGGAATCAGTTGAAATCAGCAGAATCAGGGCAAATAGTGAAAAGGCTTTTGAGGAAAAGTGGAAGAGGAAAGAGAGGAAGAAAGAAACCCATCACGAAATCTCCACCTACCATGTTCCAGGTTCTATGTGAGGCACTTCATTTGCCAATACTTGGTAACTGAGTTGGAGATGAAGGAGCAGGTTGGAAGCAGATGAGCAGGGTGTCCCTACCAATCATCTAATTTTACAAATTCTGCTAGGAGGAAGCAAGCATGCTGAAATTTGAGGGAAGCTTTAATGAACACTGCAATAGGTTTCTTTCTTGATAGACATTTGAGCTTCCAATAATTATATGCAAATAGTAGTATAAGAAGTCTTCCAGTGTCTTGTAAGTGGACAGTCATTTTTTAAGAATATACTTCATTGTCAAATAAAGCACTTTATTATTTGGGCTGTCAATACAAACTCTTAGCGTTTTTAACTAAACATTTGCTTGAAAAATACTAAGAAACGGAAAAGGGGCAACTTCCTGCCAAAAGTAGCAAGCCAAATCGGAAGTATACAAAAGTATTTATCAAAAAAAAATGAGAAATTTTAATTTTTAAAAAAAATGCATTTGGAGAGTGTGTGTGTGTTTACAGGAGGGAATCAGAAGAGAGGGGATAAGTAACCTACTAGCTGGCTAGTACCTATTACCCACATTCTGCTTTTTCAGTGGAGATATGGCTAAATAGATCCAATTTCATGGTTAGAAATGGAGTCTTTGCTTCCCAGAGTAGTCCCAATGCATCTGATAAATTGTTACCATATTTAGCTCCTGGGAACAGAGTCATCACAAAGACTGTCTCTTCCAGGGGCCTTGAAGACAACAGTTCCCAGAATTGCTTCATTACCCCCAAGTTGAGAGACCGTATAGTGTAATAACTAATAGAATGGACTGGAATGAGACAGCCTGGGTCCAAATCCTGGTTCTGCTATTTCCTCCTGTGTGACTTTGAGCAAATGGATTAGCCTCTTTGTGCCTCAGTTTCCTTATTACAAAAACAGAGACAACAATGGCAACCTTACTGGGTTAGGATGATCAAATGAACTTGTATATACAGAGTGCTTTGAACAGTGCCCAGCACAGAAATTATCGTGTAAGTATTGTCTGTAAGTATTATTCCCCCATTACCTTTCCTCCCATCCTTTCCTTCCAGTTCTTTATCCTCCTTTTCAAAAATAACTTACACATGGGGGAAACCCAGCTTAAGGGACTTCCACAAATGTAATAGGTATTTCACAGAGGAAAGAGTTTAGATTAAATAAATAAAGTCTGCTGCAAAGAGCAAAGTTATGCTTTCATAAAGAAAGGGAATCATTTTGTTTCTAAAGCATCAGAAGTCATGGCTACAGGGATTCCTTCAGCTCAGACCTTACTGGCTTAGAGTCTCTTATAATTATGCTACTCGTCTCTTCATTTTCATCTTTTTAGAAAAGGAGTTAGCATTTTAATTAAAACCCTTTTCTCACTTGGCCAAAACAAGGCTTAAAAGGATAGGTATCTTCTTCATTGAGATGCAATTCAATTTATATTACATAGTTGTAAAGTAGAGCATTAAAAATTCCAAGTACCTAAATACAGTTGAGTCCTGTACCAGCACATCATAAGCTGAAAATAAAAAGCAGGACAGATAAGGGAAAGTCAATGATCTACCTGTGTTTACTGCCTGGTCAACCTGGAAATGAAGAAGAGTCTTTCTTTCCATAAACATGGCACTGACTTTCTGTTCTACCTGAAGAGGACTAGATTACTTGGCTGAAGTGGGGGACATGGATCTGGTTTTAACAGTCAAAGCAAAGCAGAAAGTGGATGTAGTCCCACTGGTTCTTTGCTTAAAAAAAAGAAAAAACAAAACAAAAAAACTTCCCTTTGCCTGGACTGTGGAGACCCGGAATTTGTAAGCTCTTGAGAGTTCTAGTGTGGGTAATAGTCAAATATGATTCCCCTGCCTGACATTACTCCTGTTTCTCATGATTCTTTCATCTGTTTTCACTGTTAGTCAACAAATCAAACTGATTCCTATAGATGTTGGAATCCAAGCTCATGAGGTCTATTCTAAAGAAAGAAATGGGCATATAAAATAGTGTGTATCTGGGCAGTCATGCCATTCCCTGAAGTGATCAGAAAGACTAAGGCTGAAGGAAGAGTGGCTGTTAATACCTGCAAAGAAAAAATTGCTGTGAAATGCTTCACTGGGAATTCTTTATTTTTATGATAGAACCAGACTCTCTCTCTCTCTCTCTCTCACACACACACATACACCCTCTTTCTCACACACAAAACCCTCCAACCCTACGAACATGATAGGGCATTATTGACCCTGACAGGAGATCTCAGATGGCTAATTAGGAATTATGGTTATCAATTTGTTAAGCTCAATATGAAAGTCAATGCTGTACCATCCACTGTCTAAAAGATTTTCTGTTTAGGAAGATACATTCTAGACATAAAAGACATGCCAAGAAGGAACATGATGACCTCAGAGGGGTGGAGGTCCTGGGACAATCAGTAAGCATGTGGAGATGAATTCTGAGCAGAAGGGATGGAGAGAGAACAAAAACAACCCAGAAAGTTTCCATGGAAGGAGAATGATTCTACTTTGGAATAAAAGGAAAGGTAGGCAAGGATGGAAAATCTCTCAGATGGTCCCATATTTCTTAACATAAATGATTACTAATGATGGCCAGACTATTTTGTAGCTTTGAAAAGATCCAAATATTTCAACATATTTTGAAGTATAGGTGAGAACATATTTACTCAAAATTTGAGTAAATATTTATTTTACTGTGGCAAGATGTACCCTCTCAATTGCACATGCAATTAAGTACTGTTAACTATAGGCATGATATTATACAGCAGATCTCTATAACTTATTCTTCTTGGAGGAATAAATGGGAATTGCTAGTCAACAGGCATAAAGTTTCAGCTACTCAAGATGAATTTTGATTTTAAGTAGTATTTCTCATTAACAAGGTTTCTTTCCTATCATTATGACCAGGAGATGGTGATGTTTCTGTAGAAAATGTGGGTCAATACAAAAAAAAAATTTGAGATTGATATTGTTAAGCTCTACATTTGGAGAAGCTATTAACTCTTCAATTTTCTTTGATTTTAAAAATTTGAAAAAATTATCAGACTTTTATGATGTTTAGAAAACAACAAAGTATTTTACACACCACTTCCCCAAGATCCCTCGATTCAAGCCAAAGTTGCATCTGAGGTGCAATTTTTTGTTTTCTGTTTTTGGAAAGAAAAATCAAGAATTACAAGTAAAATGGCGGCTGTTTGATGCTGAAAAATCACTTTTAAACATGTGCTTGCATTTTCAATTACCTTGAAGGAGTTAGCAGAAATATCTCAACTTCATGAAAAGAGACCACAGCCCTGTCTTTGGGCTCATTTGAGTTGTGTTGGGGATTGAAAAAAAACTGTGTTTTGTCTTCTTCCTCCACTTAGAGCCCTATCAAGAGCTTTTTGTGATTATGACTCTTTGATTTTAATGTACCATCAGCAAAATATATGGTTATTTCTATAAAGATACAGGAGGAGACAAGCTGGTCCTTTACTTACAGAGGTTCCCAAATGAGAAGCCAAGATACACAAAACAATGGATAATACAAGAAAATATATCTAAATGCTAAATTCTATTGCTGTCATTTGGATGTGATTTATCTTTAAGAGGTATTAATGCTTTTCATGGTAGACTGAATTAGTTCTTGCAAGAGCAGGTTTATAAAGCAGGTCAGTTCCTTTGTTTCCTCCCTCTCCACAAATACTTGTTTCCCTTTCCACTTTTTTGCCCTGCATGGAGCAGCATATGGTCTTCACCAGAAGTCTAGCAGATATGGCAGTCCAATCTTAGACTTCCAGCCTCCAAAACTATGAGCCAAATAAACCTCTTTATTTTATAAATTACCTGAGCTCAATTATTTTGTTATAGTAATGCAAAATAGACTGACATGTATGAACCAGAGTAAGCTCTGAAGGTGGTGAAAGGAGATCAATGAGGACTAGAATGATCAGGCAGGACAATTAGAAGAGATATTAACTTCAGTTGGGCTCTTCAAAGATGAATGAGGTCTTAATTATGTAGGAGAGACAAGAGGAGCTATTCCAAGCTTGTGTGGAATAAGAACTGAAGAGAGGAGAGAAAATGGGGAGGAACATGCAAGTTATAAGATAAAGAGATCAGTCAGCCAAGAGTAGATGTGTGTAGTGATGTTAAAGAAATGAGGATGGAGAAAAAAGAGAGAAATTACGATGTGTAGTGAATTAAGGATGGATCTAATTGTTTTACAGATGGCATTTAAAAATAAGATGAACAAGCTGAGGATGTGGCTCTGTGGTAGAGTGCTTTCCCAGCATGCATGAAGCCTGGGTCCATTCCCCACATTAAAAAAAAATGTATGCACATTGCAAATGCATTCATCAAATCACTGAACTCTCTTAGTAAAGATCTGCATCTAAAAAAGAAAAAAGAAAGCAAGCTGAAGAATGTAGGAGTTTGCATAATATGGTAAGAAATGGTAGTTACAGTAAATCACAATGATACAGTAGTTCCTTAAGAAGAAAATTCCTAGAGTAGAGAGTATGCAGAACATACAATGTAGAAAAAAATAGCATAGAGACTACTGTACCATGGAGGGGCTGATGGTTTCCTAGTTGGATGATAAGTTGGGGATCCCAGGAATTTAAGACTACCACCAGTTATATCTGTCCCTTCCCTTCCCTCTCTCTGTACTGGGGATTGAACCCAGAGGGCACTTAACCACAGCGCCACATTCCCAGCTCTTTTGATTTTGAGACAGGGTCTCACTTAGTTGCTCAGGGCCTCTCTAAGTTGCTGAGTCTGGCCCCAAACTTGTCATCCTCCTGCCTCAGCCTCCGGAGTCAATGGGGTTAGAGGCATGAACCACTCAATTCAGCTTATCTCCTTAACTTTTGAGCCAGTCTTTCCTCACCCTGGAGAGAGTGAAGAAGAATGTGTGAGGCTGGAGTTGAGGCTGGAGAGATAGTCCTAGACGTCTTCTTTTACCTCTCTGCTAGGATCATCTCCCTCAATTATTGGCTTTCCTAAAACATGCCCTTTGTGGTATATGATACCGTTACAATTTTTTATTTACCTATATCATTATATGCTAAATGTCTGTATTCTCCACTAAAACATCATTAGAGCTGGTTCCATGTCTGTTTTTGTCCACTGTTATATTTCCAGCATTGCCACAGTACTAGCTACTTAGAGGTTGTTTAACAAATGTCTAACAAATGAAAGAAAGTAGATATTTACCCTTGAGACTCTTTAAGCCTGAAGACAGACAGACAGATAGGAAGAAAGTAGTCCCCTGTGGTTGTGAGTGGGAGCTTGAGGCTTTGATGTGAAAAGATGGGCAGTGTGGTTACTCTCTGAGGAGTATCTGCCGATCCCAATGTGCTACATATGTCTCTCTTCCCCCTCTACTCTCTTACACTAGGAGAGGCCCTTGTCATTGTGCTAATAAATGGATTCCAACAAGGTGATGTGGGGGTTAAAAATCTGGGACTCTGGAGTCAGAGTAACTAGGTTCAAATTGTCGTTCTGACACTGTCATGCATTTCTGGACAAATTACATAGCTTCTCTGACTACATTTTGTTGTCTGTAGAATGGAGATTAACATAGGTATTAATATTGTGAAGATCAAATGAGTTCTTGCATAGGTAAGTGCTTAGAACATCACCTGATATGTAGTAAGTGTCTATAATGGGCTGGGGCTGTAGCTCAGTGGTAGAGTACTTGCCTCTCAAGTGTGAGGCACTGGGTTTGATCCTCAACACCACACAAAAATAAATAAAGTTACTGTGTCCATCTACAACTAAAAAAATATTTTTTAAAAAAGTGTCTATCATTTACTGTATACAGTAGACACACACACACACACACACACACACACACACACACGACTTCCAATATAGTCAATGGCCTAACCAAAATACTATTCCCTTGTCTATAGTCAAGTACATAGTCTTCCCTCTTTGCTTTGGCAAGATAGACAGGAGACAGGCAAGCAGAAATGATAAATGGTGGAGGGAAGCTGGGTGTGGTTTTGGATTTGAGGCCTGACTGCCCAGGATGTGGTAGCAGTACAATCCCTGAAGAGATCTGTTCTTCTGATAAACTTTCTCTTTAGGTTCTAGTGGCCGTTTGTGCTCTGCTTCCAGTTCAGATGAGGTTTGCTGAAGTGCCAGCAATGACATGCACCGTGCCAACCCTCTCCTGACTGTCCTAGCCTCACAGACATGTCTAAACAACCGAGGCTGGCTCTGAGATTCAATCCACATCTAGAATTGCTGTCTGATCCAGGGAGAAAGGCACAAATTAGTGTTTGGTGACAGTGCAGAGAGCTGTTTCAATGGGGCCCTTTATATGAAGGTTTGCAAGTTTAGCACTCAAAAAGTTATTTCTTCTTCAGTATTTGGCCTGCAGTTAGGGTGGCCAGCACAGGGGAGAAGTGTCTGGGTTCCCTGCTGTGTGAGTAATATGCTTATACAAGATACACCTTTGTAAAAACATCATTTAAACAGAAAAAAATAACTAGGTGCTTCAAAAATGAGAACTTCAAAGGAGTTTCAACCACATTATATACAACTGAAAGATGTAAAGAAATGGGAGGCACAGAAAAAACAACAAATTTTATAAAAGTGTGGGATTTAGTCTTTATAAGGAAAGATGAAAGGACATAGTGTATTTAGGCTGGAGAAGAGATGGCAAAGGAAGAATTCAATGAATTGTGAAGTGTATGAAGGGACAATACATGGTCAGGGAGAACTAGCTTTCATGTGCTGCTTCTGAGAACACAATAAAGGGAAAGAAATTTAAGTTGTGACAAGAGACCTGAAGATACTTAGTCCCAGGATCTGTTATCACAAGGACTAGAAAGTAAGTTCCATCTATGAGGATTAAATACACAAAAAGAAAAAGCTATTGGAAATTGAGGAGAGGGTTCAGTTCTGTTAATTCCAGGGTAATAATTGCCACTTCTTAAACATTTTTACAGTTGATAAATGCGAGGTTCTAATTGGAGTAGATTAATGTGACTGTCAAATCTATGTATTTCTGGCTTCAGAGCCTATGTCCTCTGTAATTTATTGTCTCTTGAATACAAAAACATGCCTTTTATGGTTTTCTTTTCTTTCTCTTATTAATTGTTCTTCTGTTTAGATTTCACATATCCTTGACTCAAAACAAAATAATCTTAGCCTAACAACTGTATTATAGTGACCAGCTGGTTATATTAACAACCAGATATATGTTTCTGATCAGTATGGATTATTTTCCCTTTGGGGAATACTCAAATTAAGTTGCACAAAAGATAAGAAAGGAGATGAGATATAAAACATCTATGTTCCCTGACTGAAATGTAATAATAGCAATGTGTACAGATATATATGCACACATTTTAAGAAATAGGTATGGAAAGACATAGGGCTTTACTGAATGAAGCATAAATCAAATTATGAGTCTAAATTAACTGAGTCTAAATTAACTTTTAAATGCTGGGACAAATAGTATATTAAAAGGAATGAGCACTTACTGGTAGGCAAAACAGGGTCAATTCTTTCAGAAAGAAATATTAACTATTGGGTCCTAAATTGGGATGGAGTAGAAAAAAATCTAGGGAGAAAGACTAACAACAAATAATTTCCTGTTGACTATGAATTGATATATAGTCAGTAACATCTTCCACAGATGCTATGGTGGTTTGTTTCTCAAAGTTACCTGAATTGGGAACAGGGTCCCCAGTGTGACAGTATTAAGAGGTGGTGTGGAACATTTAAAAGGTGGAATGACTATTGGAGGCATGGCCCTCGGAAGGCATTAAGATAGTTTTCATGAGACCCTGGTAGTTCTCCAGAGATGGTTGCTATAGTTAAGCAAGCCTGACCCCTCCCCACTCTCTGGCCTCTTGTCTAGACAAGATGTGATCTTTCGCTCTTGTACGTGGTCCATTATGATACCATTTGTCATGAAGTGATGCTGCCAGAGGGACCTTCACCAGAGCTGGTGCCATGCTGCTTGGACTTGCAGCCTCCCAAATGGTGGACTAAATAAATCTCTTTTCTTTACAAACTTTCCAGCTTCAGGTATTTTGTTATAGCAATGGCAAACTAATACAACAGTCAGTAATTCAGGGGCAAAAACACAATAATTATATAGTATTTTAGTATGTTAATATCTAATTCAAGTCATGGGAAACCTTCTAGTAATCTTTCCAACCTAGTGTACAGTCATTTAAAGACCACCTACTCCATGCCCAGCACAGTGGGGGAAATAAAGATGAACCAGAAAGAATTGATGCCTTAAGAAATTTACACATTATTAGGGATGATAAGACACAGGTATAGATAATAAAAGACAAAAGATGACAGGTGATAAATGCTACTGGAGAAGCACAGGTTAAGTGCTAAGGAGTTGTAAAGTACAGGCAGGTTTACTCAGCTTGCAGAATTAAAAAATGCTTCCAAGTAGTACAAAAATTGGAGATGGAGGTGGGAAGGCAGAGAAGAGAGAAAGGCCTTCCAAATAGTATTTATCAAAATATGTCCTGATAATGATTACTTGCATTAGTATCTAATTAGTGCTTTGGAGATAGGTCTTGAAGGGCTGGCAAGATCTTCATAGAAAGGAATGAAAGGAAAGAATTTCCCACTAAGAGGCACCATTTCCTGCCCCCACTCTTTACTATATATGCACAGTTGTTACATAGGCAGTCATTCTGTCTCCTTTTCCTTCCAGTTCCTTATCATAAAATGAGTCATTCACCCCAAATTTTGTTACAATATGATTGGAATAAGATGGCCTAACCTATCAGAAATCAATATTGGTTACTTTTCTATAGTTTATTTGGGTTTCAGACTTTTAATAGGCTGTTTCAGCACATTAAACTCAGATATACAACCATGGTTCTTGGCTATCCTCAGTTGGTTACATGACCTTGGGATGTTTTCTCAAACTGGTAGTCCATTCACTACCATTCTGCATCAGGATGACTATGTGATGTGTTTAAATACAGATTCCTAAACCCCAGTCCAAGGCCACTAGATCAGAATATCTGCAAATGTGTTCCACAGATATGAATTTCAACACATTCTTTAGAAAATTTTGAAGCAAAATAAAATTTGAGAAACATAAAAAGAGAGAAGAAAGAGCAAAAGTACAAAGGTAAGAAAGCACAGGAATCATATGAGTGAAATCTGAAGTGTATGAATGGAAGAAGTGTGGGCTGTAGAGGTAAATTGAAGCCAGACCAATGGGGGATTCCAGCATCAGAGTCAGGGGCTTGACGTGTATTCCAGTAGCAATAGGCAGAATATCTTTAAGTGGCAGAGTATCATGGTTAAGAGCTTCAAATCTTGAGCCAGGCTTCCAGGAGTCAAGTCTTAGCACCTGGACTCACCAGCTACTTGACCTCGCATAAGGTTCTTTCTTTATATATATATGTGTGTATATGTATATATATATGTATATGTTTAAAACATATATATATGTTATATATATATGTTTAAAGTATGTTTTAGTTGTTGATAGAACTTTATTTTTTTACTTATATGTGGTGAGAATTGAACACATATAAGGTTCTTTATATATATGTGTGTATATATAAAATGTTTAAAACATATATATATGTTTATATATATTTATATATGTTTATGTATATATAAACATAAACATACATATGTTTATATATTATATATATAAACATGTTTAAAACATATATGTTTAAAAGTATGTTTTAGTTGTTGATAAAACTTTATTTTTTTATTATTTTATTATTTTTTTTACTTATATGTGGTGAGAATTGAACCCAGTGCCTCACAGATGCTATGCAAGCTCTCTACCACTGAACCACAACCCCAGCCCCTTGCATAAGGTTCTTAAGTTTTCTCTGCATTGGTTTCCTCATCCATAAAATGGTATAATAATAAGACTCACCATATAGGATTATCATGAGGTTAAATGAGTTCATATATGTGAAATGCTTAGAATTGGGAGTGGCACATAGTAAATATGATGTGGCAGCATGAAGACTTTTGAAAAGGTGTGTAAGAAGATTAAAGCTACATTTGTGGAAGGTTAAGATGGCAATAATACATAGAAGTCACCTGCCTGTCCTTGATGAGAAAACCCTATATTTCCTCTAATTCATGTTTCTCAACCTTAGCTGAACATTGGAATCACCTCCTCCTCCTCCTCCCCCTAATCTGGGCAGAAATCTACCAAGACAATTCCAATTTGCACCCACGGTTGAGAATAAATGTTCTAAGTATATTTCAAATCTGTCCCCTTTCCATTATTGACTCCTCACGATGTGCAATACAATATCCTAGGTTCTTTTCTCACATTATATCACTTAAATTTCAGAACTATTTTTAGGCAGATGCTAATATTATCCTCACTTTAAAGATTGTTTGGAAGGTTGAGCAAGGTCATCCAGCTGGAAAGGAAGAGGTTGGGGCTAGAACTGAGGCAGTCTGATTCAAGAGGCTCCACTCAAAACTACCACTGGGCACCGTGTCCCCAGTCCAAACAACCACTGTCTCACACTAGAGAGGTCACCTCCCTGGTCTCTCTCCACTTGCATTATTGCTTCCCTCTATTTTAATATGGACATGACAGCCAATGAGATCTTTTAATACATCAACTGGATCATGTCATGATCTTGTTCACAAATTTCCATTGGTTTCCCATGCAATAAAGACTGAAATACAGGGGCTGGGATTGTTGCTCAGCGGTAGAGCGCTTGCCTCGCATGCCTGAGGCCCTGGGTTCGATCCTCAGCACCACATACAAAGCAATTAAAGAAAGACATTCTGTCCATCTACAACTAAATAAAGTTTAAAAAAAAACTGAAACACAAACTTCTTCCCATGGTCTTCCAAGCCCTGTATGGTCTCACTAGTCTGTTCACCTCTTGAGACTCATCTCATGTCCTGTCAGTTTCAACCACAATCACCATATTCCAGCCATAGTTGTTCTCAGGCTGATTTTATGCTCCAAGCTTCCCTCCTGCCTGGGGCCTTTGAAGTTCTTTTTTCCTCTGCCTGGAATGCTCTTCCTCCGGCTCTTTACATGGTTGGCTCCTTTTTATCTTTCAGATATGAGCTTAAATGTCACCTACTCAAAGGTCTTCCAGACCACTCAAGCTAAAATAAGCCTCTTATTTTCTCAGTCCTTTATTTTGTTAAATAGTACTTATGTTGTTTATGTTTAGATATTTATTTATGCATTTGTTTATTATTAGTCTTCACTGGTAGAATGATAAGAAGAGCAAATAACATATTTGCGCTGCCATGCATGCTATATATAGTTGTGTAGGTTATATACTGCATGAGGGTTCTACAGCTAAAGGGATGCATTCCCAAAGATTTTCTGGCAAATGGCAATAACATACCTTAATAAGGAGCTCCTTTTGTGATAACATATAATTCTGCTATATAGTCTAGCAGTACCCTGTATATCTACTCTATTTACTAATATATATCCACCTTTAGCATCTTGTTGAGCATATAGTAAATGCTCCAAAAACATGCTGACTGGATATGAGAAGACAATATTAGGATACTGCCAGTGAGAAAATAGAGGAATATACAATACTGATAAGAAATTTGGTTATTTGAGAAGAGAGAACAAAGGTAAAATTAAAAGTGACTAGTTCTGACCTTAGGAGCCTAGAGGGGAAAAGTGGTGCCATTATTTAAAAAAACAAAAAAAAAGAATGGAACCCAAAGAAGAAAAGACTGGTTTGAGAAGATGACGATGATTCCATTTTTTATATCATTTGAGAAGATGATGTCTCCCACTTTGCTGTTAGTGAGCTTGTCATTATTTTATTGTGAGATTTTAAAAATAGAACTAAATTTACTCTGCACAGTCTTTGAAATGGTTACATTAATGGTTTGCAAGGTCTGTTCTTCCTTTAAAGGATGTGCATGGAAATAGTTGTGTTTTATGATACAATAATTTAGGGAACAAGCTAGAAAGGATTAAAGAAGGAGAGATAAATCTAATCACTAGCACATTAGATGACTCCCACCCAGAATCCCCTGCTGAACTCCAACACAGTTTCTTTTAGGCTGTGGCCCTTAAAAATCAATGCTTTTACTCAATTCTTCCTTTTGTGAAGCACTTATGAAAACTAAGATTACCTTAGCCAATCTCCTTTCCCTAAGAGACTAGACAAATATTTTCCTCTTTTCTAAGTTCTGCTACTCAGGATGGTAGCAGCCAGGGTCTTGGCATATGAGACACCTACCTCTGCATACCCGGCAGCAGGAATCTGGAACCGAGACTGGGAATGCACAAGTTAATTTGGGACAAGTCTTGAGACCACAATACACATTCCCCTCCTGCCAAGAAGAAAAGGAATTAAGATCAGAATGATGTGGGATAAGATCTGTAAAGGCTTATCTCAGTACCCAGTAAGGACTCAAAATATGGCACTGCTCTCCCATAGTCAGTTCTAGGTCCTTCCTTCATTTCATTATGCATTTTTTTTGCTTGCTTACTATTTCTCCATGCCACAGATTAAGTCTAAGAAGAGTTAGCAATCCAAGTCAGGCATCCTGGTCCGTTCCAAGTGGTAGAAAGTATTCTGTGAGTGCTGCCATGGGCCTCCACCAAATATAATCTTACTCCTCTCTTTGTACACTACATCCCTTGGTCCCCATCACACCCCAGATGGATGTTGGGAGCATAAGGGCATGAGGATTTTGTTCAAAGCTACTGTTTGTAACATTCATTAGAGTACCCTTTTCAAATCAGAAACAGGTTCTCTTTGAGGTAATACAAAATTATACAAAATGGTCTGAAATCTACAGCTCAATCCAGTGAAAGACAGAAGAGAGGATTCAATTTACTTGCTGGTTACATCTGTCTTTGCAATAATTTCCATTTCCTAAAATTCTATCTTTCAAATGGTATTCCTGAAACCTTTCTCTTGGTTCTTAGAAGTATATCTTTCTGGGGCTAGAAGGTTTGCTGAAAGCTCATTAAGAAATCAAGGTCACAACAAAATTCTTCCAAATTACTGAGATACTACATGTTTACCACAAATCCCAAAGGGAATATTTGAGAATTTTCCTTGGCTATCCAGTGTTTAATGCCCCTTACAAGCAGTGAAGTTGTTTCTATATCTAACTTTACTCTTTCATGCTTCATTTTAAATATCCATTTTTACTCCATTTCCTAGTTTTATCTATGATATTCTCTGGAGTGCACAATTAAGTAAAGACAGAATGAGTGTATTTTATTTGTGAACTATATGCAGTTCTTTCAACAAGCGATGTCACAAGAATCATTGTAATTAAGCATATATAGAACTTTCTCATTGTAAGACACCAGGAATTATCTGGTTAGTAGAATACCTCAGAGATGGTAACCAACACATAACACATTTTTTTGTGAATTGGATCAAGTGGCCCTATCCAATAACAATGGCTCTATAATGCTAGGGAATTTTTTACCCATAATATTTCCAATGCTTCGAGTCCCTCAATAATTACGAGTCCCTCAGATGAAGGCTTAGGTGGAATAATAATTATCAAAAGGAGTGAAGATCAAGTTAAACAGATCATTATCATCCATTTAAGCAGTCTTACAGCTTTAAGCCTGGGACAGAACTGGGCCTGAACTCTTCAACAGAGTTGTTCAGAATTGGTAAAAATTGGGGAGTTTGGATTGGCAGGGAGGCTTACGATTTGAATACAACTTTTTTTTTTCATTCAAACATATTATAGTGTAAGCTCAGAGGAAAAAACACAAATAAAGAGGAAGCTTTCTTATTTGGGTAGGAGCTAGCAGGAACACCTAGTAGCAAGGTCTTACCGAACAGCTGCACTGGGTGCACTGATTAGGTTGCCGGTTCTGAAAGAGCCCTTCAGCCACAAAAAGCTCCCCATGTTGATAAGTAGTCCCATTGTACTCGCATGATTTGCTGGTCACCTTACTGTTCACTGGGGGTAAAGAGTCTTCTGGAACAGGGTGGAGAAAAAAACACAAGTATTGGAATCACTGCAAAGAATTTCATAAATCCCAACAGCAGATGGGGCTGTACTACATAGAGGGAGTTAAAAGACAATCCTTGCTTCAGTGGCTAATGATTTAACATAACACTAAAACAGCCAGACAAAAATAGAAGCTGACATCACCATCCATTCATTCTTTTGTTCGTTGGACATTTGTTGAGCACCTACTATGTGCCAGGCATTGTAATAAGCATTACAGAGAGAACAGAGAACAAGGCCCCCTCATTCATGGAGCTAATAGTCGTAGATACATAAAATACTAATTTGCCTGAGAGGAGGGAGTCCATGCTATCTCTTTTAAATCTTTTCCACCTATTCATTCAGAAGAGGAACAGTGTGTTGTAGCTACTATAGAAACTTTATCTTCTATTGTGTTTTGGGGGTGGGAGGTAACTGGAAATTGAACTCAGTTACACTGAGTAACTGAGCTATATCCCCAACCCTTTTTTGAATTTTATTTAGAGACAGGGTGTCAGTGATTTGCTTAGCACCTCACTTTTACTAAGGCTGGCTTTGAACTCACAATCCTCCTATCTCAGCTTCGTGAGCCACTGGGATTACAGGCGTGCATCACTGCACCTGGTTTCTATTGTGTTTTATATCACTTCTTGGATGCTATTCCAGCCTCCATAGGTTTTTCTTATTATTAATCCCTCCACCAAGGTTTCCCCTTCTCTCCACTCTCTTCCAGGTATTGAAATCCTAACTGATACAGTATCTGCTCATGTCTCCTTACCTCCACAAAGTATTCCCTAATAATTCCAGTCCAATGTCTGGAACTCTCAGGGAATCAGATGTCTGAATCACACAATTTGATATTTTAATATTATTAGAACTCATGTGTGAATTATGGTAACCTAGCAAACCATTTACAAAGAAGCTTCACATATATTATTATAATGGATACTCAATAACCCTGTGGATCAAATAGGGTAGAGTCTTACCTTCGTTTTTCATTTCAGGGAACAAGTCACTAAGATTGAGTGACTTATCTGAAGTCACAAAGCTAGTGAATGGTGAAAAGAGGAATCAACATCTCTTCTCCTGAATCTAAATTTCACATTCTATCAGACAATATATGCATGTGTATGTATTACTTTTCGAGAACTGGGAATCTCAAATGTCTCTTTACTCCATGGAGTCTACTGTAGGGTTACCATATAGGAAAGAGTCAATGCACTTGATGGCTTAATTCTAAGTGAATGATCTCTAGAAATCTTTTCACTGTTTCCTACAGTACATGATACATGTGTATGCACACACACACATACACACACCAAATAATAATTGACATGTTCCAAGATTAAACTGATCATTGACTTATGAATAATCAAAAGGCACATGCAGAGCTTGGAAAATCCCTGTTACAGGACAGTGGAAGAAGAGAAATCAGGGGAGTTGGGTGTTTCATTTGAAGCTTAGAGAGTGGGACCATACTTGCTATCAATCAAAACTATGATGAATATCAGTTAATTTTATGTGGACCAATTATACCTCCATATAACTTTAAAAACAAAATGAAGCCCAGTGTGGTGGCACATGCCTGGAATTCCAGTGACTTGGGATTCTGAAGCAAGAGGATTGTGAGTTCAAAGCCAGCCTCAGCAATGCAGCCCTGTCTCAAAATAAAAAATACAAAGGGCTGGGGATATGGCTCAGTAGTAGAGTGCCCTTGGGTTCAATCCCCAGTACCAAAATTTTTTTTAAAAAGGAAATGATTCCCATGATGTAATGAAAATGATTGATAAAGGCTAATAATACCTATAATACCCATAATAATATAATACCTGAGCCCCAACTCAATGCTATGCACAATATTGTGCATACATTATTTCATGGCATTTCCCTAATCATGTTCTAATGTAGACAAAATTGTGCCCATTTTTAGATGAGAAAATTAAGGCTTAGAAATGAATGGATTTGTCCAAGGATACATACTTGTAAGTTGGTAATATCTGGATATGAATGATATGAATTAATATCTGAGTGATTCTAGAATCTTCCATCCTATCAAGAATGTTACTAATCACTTCAAATCTGTAACAAGGAAGAGATCATTTAATTTGAAACTTAAACCCAAATCAACAAAATGTGACGGCTGTGTTCTCTCTACAACCACGTGGCCCAAAATATCCAGAAAACATGGTGCATTTGCCTTCAGCTTCAACAATTAGTGTAATAACTCAATTCTACACTTTGCAGCATTTTAAAAATTTTCCTTAAAAAGAAGCCTTCACTCCAAGAAAAAGCCTAACTCATACGATCTGTCCCCTTGTCTGGGCTGAGTTCTAGCTTCTGCCCATATGTGCATATAACCACAGAGCTGCAGCTGGCAGGAATGAGTGAAACTCATCAGAGAAGGATAGGACCAGAGCCATTTGTCCCCAGGATCTAATTATTCCAAATTTCAGACTTTTGTGGTAAAGGAAAAGTATGATGACCTACAAAATAATATTTGCCATGGCTTTCACAGGAGCCAGTAGATCTTTGGAATGCCCTCCTCCCGCAAAAGTTTGGAATTATTTAGCCTTAAAAAAAAATGTGGTGCTGGTGTTGTGGCTCAGTGGTAGAGTACTTGCCTAGCATGTGTGAGGCACTGGGTTCAATCCTCAACACCACATAAGATAAATAAATTAAATAAAGGTATTGTGTCCATCTACAACTAAAAATCTATTTTTACAAAATATGCATCGCTTCTTGAAATTGGTCTTCCACTAAGGTATAAATGGCAGGACAACTGCAGGGTGAGTTTTTATGCTGGAAGTGTAACCTTGAAAGTCTTTCTTGGAATAGTCTTGGGAGTAACCTGGCATTGGAATCTATTAATCTACTCAACAGGAGACAGAGAAAAAGCAAGGCTGGAAGACAAATGAAAATCAAAGTAAAAGAAAGCAATTATGGACTAGCTTACAACTAGTGAACACACTAAAATTATCTTAACATTTTCTCACTTATTATTTTATTCTTCTAACATCCTTAAGAGTGTAGGCAGAAAATTATGAAAAGGAGGCTACTGAAAATTAAATTATGAAACTGAGGCCCAAAAGATTTAACCCATGTCATACAACTGCTTCACAAGAGATTTTCTGCCTTCAAACTTATGTTCTTTTTGCAGATTGGATGTTAAAACTTTGGGATGGCATCTCTAGGTCATAACACTACCTTGGACACCTATTTCCTGTAACCTTGCACAATCCACTTTACCTCTTTGGGGCTCAATTTTTCTAAGCATAGAGTAGGAAACTCAAATCTCCCCTTCCCTCCTTAGAGGGCCAACACAGCATGCTTCCCAACCACAGAAGCAATCCACCTCAGTTTCTACTCTCTCCTTTCCCAGATTTTCCGAGGTGGCTGGGCTTCTTACCAACTATCCTTGGAACACATTCAGCGTCCCTGGCCAAAAACTGGCAGAAAATTAGTCTAAAGCCACGTTGGCTCCAGGACCCCTCAGGAGAATGCTACAACAAAAATGACCAGGCTGCATGATGTCTAGCCTTCCCGTCTCCCGTTTCCAAATTCCCACAATGCACTATAAAAAGGAGAAGAGGAAGAACATCACATAATAAGCAGAGCAGCAGTAAGGCATATTAGTACAAATGTGATGAGAAAAAAGCACTTTGCTCCAGGGGAGGGATGGTCTTATATGTAAGCAGAATAATTTCTGAGGTGCTCAAAAAGCACCACTTAGCCTAACCATCTCAAAACACCTTTTCTCTCACTGATGCCTAAAATGATTGCTTTTTTGTCATCAAATTTTGCAACCCCAAGACTTCCGTGAGAGACTATGCATTGTTAATAACATCTTAGTGGGAATAACTGTGTTCTAGGCTTTTTCTTCTCTTCAAAGTGCCTGGAAATTTTTACCAAAATGTTGGTGTTCCTATCTCACATCCTCTGGCACATTATTCCTTCCTTCCTGGTACTACCCTTATGCCCACTCACTGGAACCCAAAGTCTTCGTTCTGTTTGCTCTTTTCCCCATTCTCCCCTGACCCTCAGATTTCCATTTTCTCAATGGAACAGTTCTCAGCTGGTCAGAAAAGTAGTTTGTATATATCCAGTTATAAATCAAGCTCCCATTATGATGAGATAAATGCAAACCTCCCCAGAGCTTTGAGGGATCAGTTGCTAATTTCCTCAGTGCCAAGCTGTCCTTTCTTTAGCCATTGCTATCTGGCTTCTACTTTACTTTGGATAGCTGAGCCTCATTCTAATATTTCTCTGGTTCTCTGACATTTTTACTGGTATAATCTCAGCACATCTGCAATCCATTGGTGGGCATAGTGATGGAGGGGAAAATAGAAATGAAGGCTTGAAAGAAGAGGTTATGCTCCCTTTAGTCTCCTGTGAGGTACAGAAAGAGATACACACATAGCTCCACCAAAATAAACTGTCTAATCTAAAGGATTCAACTCTCAAAAATACAAGGAAAGAGAAAATGGTAGAAAGTCTGGGAAGTAACCTCATGGAATAGGACACTGCTTGCAAATTGTGTTTTCCAGCTCTGTGTCTCATCATGATGCAAGAAAAAAGAACTCTCGGGTCTGCAAACATTGGGTCTCTGAGATCACAGATGCTATGATCTGAATGTTTTTGTTCCCTCCAATTCATAAGTTGAAATTTTCTAACCCTCAAGGTCATGGTATTAGAAATTGGGGTTTAGGATATAAATGCTCTGCCTTCATGGAATCATGTCCTTATAAGAGGCCTAAAGTGGCTTGTTTACCCATTCTATTATGTGAAGTCTCAGAGAGAAAGCATCATCTAAGATCTAGAAAGTGGACCTTCAGCAGACACAAAATCTGCTGGCACCTTGATCTTGGATTTCCAAGCTTCTATAAATGTGAGAAATTAATTTATATTCTACTCAGTTTATGCTATTTTGCTAGAATATCCTAAAGGGACTAAAACATATACCTTGATGTTTTTGCTTTTTGATCATGGGAAGACTACTTAATCTCTTTGCATCCGGGTTTCTTCACCTTCAAAATGAGTATTCCATAAACCATACATGGCCTTGAGGTTTAGAGAAAACTTAGTTTTAAAATCCCAGAGGTACCTGGTACATAATTGTTCACACTAAATGGTAGATGATATTGGGCTAGAAAGAAGGCACCAAAGAATTACATAAAGCTGAATAACATGAAGGGATTTTTCTGGTTTCCATGAGTGACTAGACAATTAAAAAGTGGTTGTTTTATACTTATGTATATGGTAGGTGATGTGGAAAGATGAATTAAGACACTTCTTCTCTTGTTTCATTCTTCATTCAATAAGGACTTGGGGAGGTCTTTGATTATACTCAGCACTTGATAATACCTTTGATAAGCCTGCCACTATGTTAGGTTAAAGCTACAAAGGCAAAGAAGATAGTTCTCTCATTTCAAAGAGGATACTGCTCTCATTAGAGGAGCAGGTTCTGAAAGGTGATAAATAATAATTTATTTAAATAACATGTGAAGGTTCATAATGGAAGAAGTCAAATATTACAAACTGCCAATTTCAAGTGGGAAAGAGTTTCTTGGGATTAAAATTCTATTTGTTCCTAATATATAGAGTTCCTAGAAATCAATTAGAAAAAGGCAAATCATCCAATAGTAACAATGGGCAAAGAATATAGACAATTGACAGAAATAGCCTTAGATACAAGAAAATATGTTCAATTTCTTTCTAAATTCCTTCCTCCCTCCCTCCTTTCTTTCTTTCCTTCCTTCTTTCTTTCTTATCTCTCTCTCTGTCTCTGTCTGTCTCTCTCTCTTTTCTTTCTTTCTTTCATGCTGAGGATTGAACCCAGTGCCTCACACTACTAGGCAAGCTCTTACCACTAAGCCACAACCCCAGCCCTAATTTCTTTTTTCATTTGTTTTTTCAGATATACATGACAGTAGAGTATTTTTGTCATATTTACATAAACATTAAGTATATCTTATTCTAATTGGGATCCCAGTCTTGTGGTTATACATAATGTGAATATTCATTGTGGTATATTCATATATGTACACAGGAAAGTTGTATCAGATTCATTCCACTGGCTTTCCTAGTTCTATCCCCCTCCCTTCCCTTCATTCCCCTTTGTTCAACCCACTAAATGGAAAATATGTTCAATTTCATTTGTAAGGTAAATATAAATTAAAACTGCATCAAGATACCATGTTTGTCTTTATCAGATTTTCAAAAAAATCCAAAAGTTTGAGTAATATACTCTCTTGGAAAGGCTGTGAAGAACTGATAAAAAAACAATAAGGATGGTAACTTAGCAAAATCTACCAATTTGAATTTCATATATATTTGACAGAGCAATTTTTCTTTTAGGAATTCATTCTGCAGATATATTTACTCACATGTGAAACATACAGCAGTTATTCACCACAGCATTGTCTTTAGTGGCAATACATGGAAACAACTTCTATATCCATCACTAGACATCTGGTTAAGTTTGTGATGATTCATTAATATGAAGATATATTATGTAGTTACATAAAAGAATGAGTATGCTCTTTATGCAGTATGATAGAAAAATATATTATTAAATGAATAAAATAAGGTGTAAATGATGTGCACAGTATACTAAATTTTATATAAAACTGATTTTAAAAGAATATGTGTTCATATTTACTTGGATTCTCAAAAGAAGACCTAGAAGATACATTAAAATGCACTGTACATTACAGAGGAGCTACTTCTTATGGGAGTAAGATAAGTATAGGGTGGATGTGAGACAGTGAATCAGGCATTTGAATATATATATATATATATATATATATACATACACCTATGAATATACATATGTATAAATACACCTACATATGCATTCATATTCTTGAATTATACAAATGTATTTCTCACTCAAAAATTAAATTTGCAAACTATGTTTGAAATAATTTCACTTGGAAGATCATGGGCTAGACTACATGACTGTTTTAGGTCTCTTCTAACCATAAAAAATCAGTCTTCCAAATTTGGTCATCAGAAGCACAGATCCGTTCCTACTAGTGGGAAAGATGACAGGATTCTGTGTTCTCAGT
>PVHX01024473.1:0-23947 GCA_004024805.1 Geosciurus inauris
TAAGAAAAAAAAAGACTGAGATGTAGTTTAGTAGTAAATTATACCTGGGTTTAATCAACAGTACAAAAATTAGAAGAGAGAGAGCTTCAACATTTGTAATACATGCTACAAAGTTATGGGGAAGT
Organism: Geosciurus inauris; assembly: GCA_004024805.1. Classification (NCBI taxonomy): domain Eukaryota; kingdom Metazoa; phylum Chordata; class Mammalia; order Rodentia; family Sciuridae; genus Geosciurus; species Geosciurus inauris. Next base: position 126 of record PVHX01024473.1, read on the forward strand.
AATTTTAACAAGCTATTTTTCTCTCTGAGATAGCAATATTTTATGAAAAAATAAAGATCTGTGCATTTTCCAATGTCACTTACCAACTGATTCTGAAAGAAATTTCTATTAAAAATTTGTTTTGATACTATTATATAAAACATTAAGGCTACCAAAGCATTACCATGAATGATTTGACCTCACACAAAATGGTTAATACTTATAGATGTCAAAGAAAATTCCCTATAAACAAAAATGTCACATAAATGTCACATGTGGTTGTTCAAGTTGGGCACTGCGCAATTCTAGGAGGAAACTTTATAGAGTGGTAGTCTGATTCTTTACCATTCCATACATATCAAATACTTTCTCCAAATTGCAATCTTAAACTCACATGTTTTTCTTGTAAAGCAGAACTGGAAAAGTACAGGTTTTGGTTTTCAGTTTTGTTCATTTTTCTTACTCAGAGTTCCAATTATCTTAAAATAGAGATTATTTGAATTTCAACCCTCTGCTCTGCATGTTAATCAGAAAATATCTTTTCAATTATGATGCAAAGATTGGACATGTGGGGAGGATTGAAAGAGATTGACAGATTTTTCTATGTGTCTGCAAAAACTCCAGATCAGCCATTAAGTTTTAAAAGTTTATAATCAGGGTTTGGAAGTTTATCTTAGATTTTTTAAAAATTCAGATTCAGTCTTTGATGACTCTCCTCTGTTGCCTTAAATGTTTCCAAGTATAATGTTAAAATCATGTCACATTAATAATAGTAAGCTAAATAATTATATTTTTATGTTGAAATAACAATTTTCTAATAAGATTAAAACTATCATGAGAACTGGAGATTTGTCACCCTATCTGTATACCTACAGGGCTTTGTAAAATAAAGCTATTTTATGGGAATAAAGCTTTTTGTATTTCATATTGCTTATCTTCTCTTCTTGTATTCATAATCTCTAATGTCTTCAAAATTTAGAATCAGAAGATTTCAAGTTTTAAAAGTATTTCAAAAACAATCTTGTGATTCAAGTTGCTAACTTCTAAACTTCTTTGCTTTACAATGTGTTTCTCAAATATTTATGTGAGGAAAAATACTTTTTTTGTTGTTTTGTTTTTGGTGGTACTGAGGATAAAACCCAAGGCCTTGTGCATGCAAGGCAAGCACTCTACCAACTGAGCCATAGCCCCAGACCCAGGAAAAATACCTTTTTAGGTTTTCTACTTAACTCTTAAGAATACAAGTTGGACATGGAAGAAAGAGGGAGAAATTGCAAATAATTCCTGGAAACACAACATGGAGGGAATGTAGTGCAGTCTCCACTACACTACAAAGACTGAAAACTATCTCTGATAAAGCACTAAGAATCATGACCTTCCAAATAACCTGCTATGGTTTGGATAAGGTTTGAGCATGTCCTCCAAGAGTCCCTGTGTTGGAAGCTTGTTCCTTCTGGGATGGTATTGGGAAGTGGGGCAGAACCTTTAAGAAGTGGTGTCTGAACCAGGGTATGGTGATGAATGCCTGTAATCTCAGCTATTTAGGAAACTGAGGTAGGAGAAATCATGAGTTTGAGGCCAGTCTCAGCAATTTAGATTGTATCTCAAAATAAAATAAAAACAGCTAGGAGTGTTGCTTAGTGGTAGATGCATCTGGGCTCAATCACCAGTATAGAAAATTTTAAAAAAAGAAAAAAGAAAAAAAAGAAAAAGTGGCACCCGATAACCTACAAGAAGTAATTATGTAATTGAGTATGATTTTTCTTGGAAGATATTAATGTAGTTTTTGTAGGACCCTGATGAGTTCTCACTAGGAGTTATTATAAAAGAGTAAGACTGTCCCTTCCCTAGTGTCTGGCTTCTTGTCTCACAGTGCTCTCCAACAGGTTCCAGCCATGATGCCATCTGCTATGAGATCATCACCAGAGTCAAGCCAGTGCTGGTTCCAAATCTTTGAACCTCCAGAAATGAGTCAGATAAATCTCTTTGCTTTAAAACTATGCAGCCTCAGGTATTTCATTATAGTAAGAAAAGAAATTGGTGAATACAAAACCTAATGTAATGTTCATTCCTACAAAAGGATCCTAAAGAATCCTGAAACAGTAATCTGTAACAGTAATCCTGAAACAGTAATTTGACATCTTCCTGAAAGCCTAAATAATTTCCATTTCCCCTGCCTTATACAATGTATAAATAAATGTTCCTTTCATTTCAGTCTTCTTCAACATAACTAATGCAGTTAAAATAAAGTTCACTAAATTTAAAAAGTTAATAAAAAGTCATGAATGAACAAAAACAAACTTTTGCTAATAATAATTATGGAATGAGGAATTCAAAACAATTGTCCTGGTGACAATAGGCAAAGCATATAAAAATGTATATAATCATCTTAAAAGTATGATAATACAAACAAGATACTGAGGCATGGGGAGGACAAACCAAATACAGATGGTCCCTTAAGTTTAATGTTTCAGGTTGCTTGACTTTCAATGAAGAGAAAGTAAGTAGAATTGCAGTTGGATGTCTGAGGTTTGTTTTGTTTTGTTTTGTTTTTCTGTTTGTTTGTTTTTCCCTGTCAGCAGCCTGTAGTAGGAAATGCTCTCCGGAAGCCAGGTTGTAGCAGCCAGCCACATGGACTTTAGACACAGGATCATGAAGCTAAACAAATGACCCTGTACAGTGCACTGTTCTGCAAGGCTGAGCTACGATGTTTGGCAAGTTAAGGCCATTAAGTATACTTTCAACTTAGGATAATTTCAACTTCTGATGGCTTTATCAGAAGGAAAAAAAAAAAAAACTTCATAAGTCAAGGAGTGTTCATAAAACAGACCAGAACTCAGAGAAATAACACTACCACCAAGGATGTCTTTTGTCCTTAACACATTTATGATTAAAAAAATAAAAGGCTAAACTGAATTTGAGGCATCACAGAACAAAGGGACGATTCAAAGTCAAGTACCCATTAAATAACTTCTAATAAAGCTGTGATTCTCAAAGGCAAAATCCAAATGAAAGGGTCAAAGGTAAATAAAACAGCCTTTAAATGCATTTGAAATCTGGTTTCAGAGAATCTTGGAGGTATAGAGAATGAAGAGCCTGTATTTAGGTAAAGGAAGTATTTCATTGATTGTAATTGAATTGCTCACAAGAGTAAATAAATATCCAATGAAGAGTATAATATTGAGATCCTGGGTTTTCTGTAATATGTTCAATTAATTTTTCCATTATACAATGAGAATGGGACAGTGGAATATAAGATACAATGATTAAGAATCAGTATATAATATAGAAAGATAACGTGTCTGGATATTTGAGTATTATTAGCAGCTTATTGAACAACTATGATTCTTAGTTCAATGAAATTAAAACTGAGCAAAAAAATTGTCAGATAATTAGAATTACTACAGTAGAATAGCAGATATGATAAAATGAAATTCCATGACAAGAGAATGATACTATAAAGAAATGAATTTAACTAAACATTAGATGTATTGAAAGAGAGAACTAGATAAATAGAAAATATATCCCAAATAATCATATAAAATATGGCACAATTTAAAAATGTATGCAATAAAGGGAAGAAAATATGAGTGACATATAGGATATAATGATGTGGTCAAATGTAAGTGTAATTTTAGTACAGCAAATGAAGCAGAGATGATATTGAATAAGAGAGTGTTGCCAACAGAGAACACAAGGACTGAAGAAATCAACCTGTAGATTGAAGAAAATAAGTTAAGTCCAAGGTTGGAAATTAAAGCAAAAGCAACATAGATACATCATAGTTAAAACAAACACAAAAATACGTTCTTACAAGCAATTGGAAGGAGAGAGAGATTATCTTCAATGAAGCCATGTTTAGACTGGTAAGTGATTTTTTTCACAAATTGAATGCCAGAATATACTCAATGAACATGTTCAATTAGTTGAAGGAAAGTCATTGCCAACACCAGAAAATGGCTCTTCCAAATGAAGTGGAAACAAAGTCATTTTCATATTAACACATAAAACACACACACATAAACTCACACGAACACATACACAGACACATATTTTTGAAAAGCTACTAAAGTAAACTCTTGGTAAACTAAACTCAAAAGAGACTTCTTAAGACAGAAGAAAATGATTCCATATAGGAAGTCAAACAAAAGAAAAAATAAGAAATATTAGGAGCAAAAAATTAAAAATGTACATAATCAAAATGAACATAATAAAATCAGAATGTCTGTTCTGTATGTGTGCATATCACATGAGAAACACAATAGAATATTAATTAAGAGGAAACAATGGAGCTTACAGTTTTAATATCTTTGTGTTACCTGGAAATAAGATAAAATTATAAACAGGATTATCCATTGAGAATTCAATATTGAATATTTACAAGTAATTACAGAAACTATAAAATATCTTTAACAGTATAATTAAATTCCTAAGTGTTAGAAGAGGAAATAGATTGATAAATACATGTAATTAGTGTAAAAAAGTCAGAAAAGCAAAGATAAAGAATCAAAGAATAGGCAAAAGATTATTTAATAAGCATAATGTAAGATGAATAATATATCATTACCTATCCACAATGACATACCCTGATAACAAGTTAATACAAAATTTGTGAGGCTGAGTCTTCTTTTTATCCTATCTTAATGGACTTTGCTAAAGACACACCTAAAATAACAGAATAATTGAAGGTTGGAAAAATATAGTCATAATAACCTAGTAAAAATGGAAAATCTAGATTACTATGTATTCTAAGAGGTTAATGAAATCAAAGAAAAAATTGGATATCCTATTAATGTTCTATATTCCATTAAAATTGGCTCCTGGTAATCACTAAGTGAACCAGTTGGAGAGAGGGTACACCTCAAGATTTGCTTCTGTTATCACTAGAGGTTGGAAAGGTATAGAAAATCATATGCTGCCTTTTAGAACTTCTGATCTGAAACCACACATTGTTCCACTCATATTTATTGGCCAAAACTACTCATCACACACTTACATTCAAAAGAGATAAGAACAATCCTACCATTGACAATTCTAAATTTTTTTTTTAACTTTTTTTAGTTGTCAATGGACCTTTATGTTAGTTATTTATATGCAGTGCTGAGAATAGAACCCAGTGCCTCACACACGCTAAGCAAGTGCTCTACCACTGAGCCACAACCCCAGCTCAATTGTTTTTATATCAAAGAATATAGCCTCAAAATAAATACATAAAAATAAACGTATAAGTAACTTTACATAATACATACATAGACATTTAATTGACTTAAAAATATATATAAAACAAGAACTCTAAACACTAGACCATCTATCTTAGAAAATGCAGGTTTTCCATCCAGCCCAGTGCTTCTCTGCATAATACCTCACTGTTTAGCTCTCAAATTTTTTCCAATGTCTAGAAAGATACATCATTTTAAACTATCAAATGGAAGTTCCTCCAGAGATTGCTTTTTTTCTGCTTAATAGTATTTTTGCCAAGAGATATCAGATGAAGGGTTTATTCAAATGACCTTAAATGTTTCAATATTTTTACTGTGCCAGATTCCAACCAAATAAGTCTGCATTCATTCCACACAAAAAATCCACACATGTAATGACAAAGGAATCCTTGTGTGGTTAGAAGTGAGAGATACAAGGATTAGAAACATTAACTACCTAAGTGATCAAACATGTAAAGCTGTAGAGTCTTTAATTGGACTTAACACACTCTTGCAAATTCCTAGATTAAGATTCTGGGTAATGTCTGGCTCATTCCTCCATTTCATTTATCACAAAAGGTCCAAGTTTTGTCAAGAGTGTGGACTACACAATGTAAAGAGAAGATATGTAACACATAAGCTTAATAAGAAACCAATGCACGTTTACAGAAGCTTCTATAACCAAGGAGGATGCAGTCTAAAATGACAAAAATAAAAACATAACAGAAATTCAACTACATTTATTCTAATTATCACCGTCAGGAACATATAACATTTACGTTTTCAACAGAAACTACAGTGAATTTGTTGCACACACATCAAGCTTGTTCACCATTTAATAAGCTGAAATGGAACAACTATATGCTTTCCCTAAGCCATTAATTTTCTTAAATATGAATTTGAGTTCTGGATTTTGAAAAACCAAATAAAACTAAACAAAGATAACTGATTAAAAGTTACTTTGTTGAGTGGCGCATGGTGATGTATATCCGTAGTCCCAGCTAAAAGGGATGCTGAGGCAGGAGAATCACTTGAGTTGAGGAGTTTGAGGCCAGATTTGGAGTATGTTTGATTTTTGGACATTTTGAATCAATGTGTTGAATTATTACTTAATTTAGTTCAGATACTAACTTAAAAATAAACCTTTCTAAACTGATTTGAGAATAGAAATTTAATGTCCAACAAAAATATTTATTTAAATGGTCCAATTAAGCCTGGGAAGACTTTCAGGGATGGTGATTGGGTTATAAGTAGAAAGACATTTTAAAATGAACCAGAGATACAGGAAAAGAGGAAGTAGAAGGCAATTTAACAAGGAAATGACTAACGATTTGAGTCATTGTGAATAACAACACCATGATAATTGCCATGCTGTTTTGTTTTATAGAATACTGGAACCAATAATGTTTACTAAGCAGATCACATATGTTCAATGAAACGAGTTTAGCAGTTGAACAAGAACAGAGTATATTGCATATAATACATCCTATTTGATGACTTACAACATACATTAACTATTTGTAGAAACCCTTCAATAAGGAAAAGTGTTTAACTTTAGTTTCATGAAAGTATTTGATAAAAAAATGATTTGTTGCACTAGAAAATGTATTGATATTTTTCAAGACATAGAATTCTGAAAAGCCCGAACCAAAATTGAATCTCTGAATAAGCAAAATGGGAATACCATTTCATATTTTTAAAGGATGTTATTTCCATATTCACTGAAAGAACAATCGCTAAAATATAACCACTAACTTTCTAAATATATTCTATTTCATAATCACAATTTCATATATGTGTATATGGTTTACTCTTGTAAACACTTTACTGCAACTACAATTTTTTTTGCTTTTTGAGAAACAGAGAAGAGGTTAAAAAATTTATATTTGTTCCTCAAAACTTTATATATCTTTGTATGATTCTTTCTTTGGACTAGATGCTCTGTTAGATATTGTGACTAAAATTGTCAGAGTCCTGACTTAATGGAGGTGAAAATTTAGTTGAAAAGACACATGATATAGATGTTTACATAAATATTTATATATACTATAAATCAATATTAGAGAAATATGAAAATTAATAACAGTTCATGTTTAGATTAGAAGTAGAGTTAAACCTTATGTGAAGAAGTAAAATCTAAGCTGAGATGAAGAAATATTCAAGATAATTTGGAGAAAGAAGAAATCCAGAGTTCCTGAAGTTTAGTGAACAAAGGATAAAGTAATTTAAAGTGAACAAACTTCTTGCAATGGACGACTGTTCTTGTTTTCTTATTTTCTGAGACTATATTATCTTCTCCATAGACAAATTGTAATACAACATCTTTTTTTCATCTTCCTCTGATGTTCCTTTATAAGAAGATGCTGCATGCTATGGCAAGTGAACTCCTTGTCTTCTTACCAAGAAATCAGGTAATTTACCCACAAAGCTCAATCAATACTTAGATGAAGAGATATGAAGAAAACCACACCGAGACATATTCCCACTGTAAGTAATAACACATGATAAAAATGAAATCTAAAATGTACCTGGAGAAAGGAGACATTAAATCCAGAGGAACATACCCAAGGAAAGCAACGGTTTTTCATTAGAAAAATTCAAGCAAGAAGTTAATGAAGGATCATTTAAAGTTTAAAGTATTGAAAGGAAGAAAAATCTAGAATTCTTTTTTTTATATATTTTTTTAGTTGTAGATGGACACAATGTTTTTATTTTACTGCTTTGTATGTGGTGCTGAGGATGGAACCCAGGGCCTCACGCACACGAGGCAAGCGCTCTACTGCTGAGCTACAGTCCCAGCCCGAAAAATCTAGAATTCTATATGCAGCAAAGTATCTTTCAGAACTGATGAAAAACATAAAAAATCCTAAACCACAATAATTCACTATATATAAAGACAAGTTGGAAATAATTTACCACTTGCAGACTGACAAATATTAAAGTCCTTCTGTTAGCTGATGTACATACAATCTACATCATATTGGATAAAAAGCAAGACAACTCTATTGCAGTATGAGATTCCTAGGATGATGAAACAGGGTACCACAAACCGGAGAGCTCATAAAAACGGACTTTGTTGTCATAAAATACTGCAAACTTCAGTCCAAAATCAAAATGTCAGCAGAGCGAGGGACACTCCCATGACTTCTCAAATTTCTGATGCCTTCTAGTAGTTTATTGTTCCTGAACTTGTAGAGGCATTACTCCAGTTTCTTCCCTTAATGTAGCTAGGTACCTTCTCCCTTTATGTATAGGTCCCTGTGTTCAAATTTGCTTTTCTTATAAAATCAGCAATCATAGGATTAGGGCTCTTCCTATTCTAATATGAAGTCATCTTAACTTATTATATTAGCAAAAACTTTATGTCCAATTAATTCACACTCATAGGTACCAGTGTTTAGGAGTTTATATAGATATTTTTGGGGGGAGGTACTGGGGATTGAACTCCACCACAGAGCCACATCCCCATCCCTATTTTGTTTTTTATTTAGAGACAGGGTATCATTGAGTTGCTTAGTGCCTAGCTTTTGCTAAGGCTGGCTTTGAACTCTTGACACTCCTACCACAGCCTCAGACACCACTGTGAGGTGTGCACTGCCATGCCAGTCAGGACTTTATACTTTGAAGATGCAATTCAAATGATAACAGATTCTCAAAAGAAATGTATTTAAGCATAATGACATAAATAGGTAAAGGTACAAATATAGAAAGTTCATGTGACTAATCCAGAGAAATCTGAACTATTATGCTAATAAAAGTTGATCTATTGTGTTAATATAAAATAGATTTAAAAGAAAAATTATTATGAAATAAAAAGTTGGTTTATCAACTCCCCTAATAATATAGCCACAAAAAAGTGAATAGAACTGAAAAGTTTTGAAAAATCTCTACTAATTGGCAGAAATTTCAATACCTCTCTATATATAATTGATATAATAAGTAGACAGAAAATCAGCAAGGATATAAAAAACCTGAACACCACCATCAATCAATTTGACCTAATTCACATTTATATAACATCACTCCCCAGAGTGGCAGGATACATATTCTTTTCAATTAGTCAAGGAAGGAACCATTTTCTGGTCTTAAAACCAATCTCACTAAATCCAAAAGTTTCTAAGTAATGAAGATGATGTAATTAATCTGTTCAAATTATAATTATGTTTTTATGTCCAAATTATGTTTTTATCTTCAAAAGATACTGATAAAAAGATCACAAGGCACAGAATGAAGAAAACATTTTTAGATTATTTATCTGATAAGTGAATTCTGTTCCAAGTGTATTTGAAAATTCTCAAACTCAAAATTAACCAAAAAATTCTCCAACATAAAATAATCATTTGAAGAGACACTTTAACAGAGAAGACATATAGATGGCAAATGAACACAAGAAAAGATGTTTGTCATCACTAATAAATAATCACTTAAGTTAAAATCCCAATGAGATACTATTACACACTTAAAAGAATGGATATAGTGGACAACTAACCTAGTCGCATCTGCTTATAATGCAAAATTGCAACTACTTTGAAAATGCTTGACATTTTCTTAGAACCTTAAATATTTTCACATCATATGATGTATAGTTCATACAAACATATTGCACTTTTTTTTTGCTATCTTCTCCACTGTAAGCCAGAAGCACCTGGCAGGAGGAAACCAAGGTTAGCAAAAGTGAGACGTGGGAAACACCTTAATAGTAACCATGCATTTGAAGCATGTTATTAAAGTGACTAAACTCTCATCTGGAAAGCTCAAGAAAAAACTCAAAAATAGTTGGGGAAATGTTGACCACGCAGATTAGGCATATCCAAGCTATAAGATTCCACCAATACAAGTTTACAAGTTTAAGTAAGAGATGGGGTCATCATGTGGGATTCTAAAGGGAAAGTGTGGCAATGGAGTTAATGACCAGGAAGCATGCATAGAATGGGAGGAAGGCCCTAGATTTAGAAGATTTGGCAGGGGGAATTTTAGCACTACACTCCACAGGCAGTCTGAACAACTGATGGATCAAGTTGTTTATTTGTCGGCTGAAAGACCCACATGGGCCATAAACCATGCTAGGCACCGGAGATAACAGAGATGAACAAGATGCAATCTCTGCCCTGAAGGAGCTCACACACAAGAACATAAGCAAATACAAAAGCAGTAGCTAGCACCATGGTAAAGATTGGCATGGGCGCTGGGGAACATCAGTTTTGAGATCACCAATTTCATTTTTTATGCAATCATGGAAAGCTCCTCAAAAGAAGTGATGCCCACATAGAGAACAGAAGAATCCATACAAAGATATTGTGTACATGAATGTGTACAGCAGTTTTATCTGTAATACCAAAACCTGGAAAAAAATCCAAATGTTTATCAACCAGTGAATGAATTAACAAAATTTAATATATTCATACAGTGAAATGCTAGTCAGCCATTCTCTCATTTGTTCATATACATTTAACTATGTCATGGGGGTATGATTTTATTTTCATACTGTAAGAAATTCACTGACAATGTAGAACACAATGGTCTTCAGTAAATTTGTATAGTAATGCAAGCTTCAGCATAACTGTATAATAGAATAATTCCATTAAAAAATGTGTTCTTCTATCTCTTTGTAGTTTATCCCTGCTGCACTGCCAGGCTCCAGCAAGTGTTTCCAGTTTCTATGGTTTTGCCTTTTCTAGGTTATTTTATTTTTTTCTAGAACGTTTAAAATATCTGTAGCCATACAGTGGACAGTCTTCTGTGCCTCGCTTTTCTTACTCAGACTGTTTTGAGGTTCAGCTCTTCTGTTCATGAATCAGTAGGTCATCCTTTGCCTTACTGAGTTAGCCATCAGAACTTTGTCCCCATTCCAGTGGCCATGACCACTTTCTTGCCTTCTTTGTACTTACCTCCAGGGTAGTATTTTGCAGTTGAACATGGTTTCTTCCTAGAATTGTAGTGGATTATGTTTTTCAATATGTAGATTGGATGGCTGGATTTCTTTAGCTTACTTTCCTAAATCTTTTCTTTCTTGTTTGAACTCTCAATATTAGAGTGCCAAAACTAAAATTTGTATCCACATTTTTCTAACTTATGAAAGTCCCATGACTTAAACACTATTTCTGGAGACATTACAAAATGTGAATCTTTATTGATGATTGGATATAAGGACATTCAACTGCTCTTTTAAAACTTTTACTGACATCTGAGATATATTACAAATATAATCTTATTAAAACAAATACTGATTTTCATGCTCCTTCCGCCAAAAAAAGGAAAAAAAATACAAAAGAAAAATTGTTTTATTGTTCAAATTTTAAATACAGGAATAGTATAAAACTTCTGACTAAACTCTTGTTTCTCAAAAATATTTCAGATATGTTGCTTTCTGCATATTTGGTGCTAACTGTTTTTGTATTCCAAGCCACCAATATCTTTTTGCTATACTCTCTAATGATACTTCCTGCTTTAAATCTTTCTCTAAAATAATTCACTCTGCATGCAAGAACCAAAGCAGTATGCTTATTAATATTTTTAATTAGGTGCTAATGTTATACTTAAAATCATCTCCTTTTTTTCATATTGCGGTCCTTCTTTACACAGGTCACACCACAATAATTATATATTGAGCAATTACTTTGCACAATAGGTACATACTCTAGCACTTTATGCATATTAATTCTGAATCCTACTAAATCAACTTCAAAAAAATGGAAATATGAACCTGGTAAGAAAAGCTACTAAAGCTCATGGATCACCCCACTCGTAAAAGGGAAGAGGTCAGTGGACACAAGGCAAAAAACTCTGGCCAAATGTTTCATTCTGGTAAATTCTTATCAGTAGAGCTTACATGATAGAAATATACAGAACGAAACCCACTTAATAAAAGCTATTTCCAGGCCAGGCATGGTAGTGCACGCCTATAATCCCAGAGGTTCTGTAGGTTGAGGCAGGAAGATTGAGATGTCAAAGCCAGCCTCAGCAAAAGCAAGGCGCTAAGCAGCTCAGTGAGACCCTGTCTCTAAATAAAATACAAAATAGGGCTGGGGATGTGGCTCAGTGGTTGAGTGCCCCTGAGTTCAATCTCTGGTACAAGACTTTCCACTCACATCCTCTTGGCTTACTAAAATGAAGAAAGCAGCACAGCCACAAAGGTAAGATGTCATAACCACACATATCCACTCGCTTGTGTTCAACAAGTGCAATATTTTTAATTTCAGTTTTTAATAGTTTTTAATGTTTTTATTTACAAATTCTAAAGCAGCAGGGCTCTCATTTTAATCAGTGTTGCAATTACTATGTCATTTATAAATATCGTGAAAACAAATAGTAATTAGGAACTTTCTGTCAGAAATGAATGGAAGCTTTAGTACTGAAAATTCTTCTAAATCAAACTTCTGAATTAAAAGAACAAAAAAAGAAATTAAAACTCATGTTGTAACCTAAGTGGTCCATGGAAGGAATATGATAAAATGTCCATTAATTTTATATCCACCTTTAAAAACCTAGTAGAAAACTCTATTCCCCAGATGAAAAATTCCTATCAAAAATGTACAAATAGCACTGGGGTGCAGCTCAGTGGTAGAGTTCTTACCCAGCATGCATGAAGCCCTGCATTTAGTTTCCAACTACCAAACACACACACAATTATAAAGTGTTTTTCCCCCAATGTTAAAAAAAATCAAACAGTGTGCCCACTACCACTGTTTTGATTTAGCATTACATTGGAAGTCTCATCCAGTACATAATGAAAAAGAAGCTAGACATAGAGATGAGAAAGGAGACGGAGAGAAAGTGAAGAGAGAAGAGGAAAAAGAGAAAGGAAATAGAGAGGGAGAGAAAGAATATGCAGAAAGAACAGTGTAGTCATTAGAAATAAAGAGAAACACTAAATAACTTTAAAATTAACAAAAAAAAGTGCAATTTTACCAAGGTAACATCAATATTCAAACAGTACTTTTATAAATAAGCATCAACAATCAGAAAATTAAGTTCTGAATCAAGAAATCTTTCACAATTGTTAAGAGTGAAAAACAAACCAAAAAAACTTGAAAAAAAAGCACCAATAAATCTAGAAATTGTAATAGAGGTGAGATGAAGAAAAAGCCAAGGATTTGAAAAACATAAAATTCATCCTGAAATTTCTAGACCATTTTTATGGATGTGAAAAATTGATATCAAAGCAGTTATTTTTCTAAGTCAGTTTCCCTTAGTAAATTAAAAGAACAGCAAAATTTATATAACTTGATATTTGATGCTGAAATACATGACTTGTCAGTGACAGCAACAGCCATTTTAAAAAATGAAAAGAAATAACCCTAGCAGTATTGTGTTTGTTGTGTTGTTGTTGTTGCTTTTCTTTATTTTTTTAACCAGGGTTTGAACCCATGGATGCTTAACCAGTTTTTATACTTTATTTTTGAGACAGGCTCTTACAGAGTCTCTTAAGACTCTTGAGTCTCTTAAGTTTCACTAAGTTGCTGAGGCTGGATTGAAATCTGGATCCTCCTGCCTCAGCCTCCAGAGCTGCTGGGATTACAGGTGGGCAACACCATGCCTGGCAAATTAACTATGTTTTGATTGCCTTCATACTTCAATCACCTATGTCCGCTCCACAAAATGAAACTTTTGCACCCCTCTTTTTGCCTCATCAAGAAGCTTGCTCTCTTCTGCTGCACGGATCATGACCATCTGAAAGCTTATCTCTTTTTCTTTCAGTCCACCATTTGTCAGAGATCCAACTTTTGTGCTGGGGATATTTTAAAAATGATGTTGACAAGTATACATCCCTTCCCAAAATAATGAGTTTAAACTTGAAACCATTATATACAGAAGAAAGTAGATCAATTTTATTAGAATAGAGAAATCTTGCTCATCACGTGTGACTGCTGAGAAAGAAAGCGGGTCAGCTTAGTCTGCAACGCACCTCAACATTATTTCATGAATTTTATTTCAACCTGCAATATAAAATTAATTTCTATAGGAAAATTTTCAAAGATATATCTGATACTCAATGGCTTAAAATAAAGTCAATAGAGAACACATAAAATCTATTTTTCCTTAATCTGAAAATGACGCTTAGAATAGTATTCACAAAATGACTTTTCTTCATAAAGGTAACTTAAATATTTTCTTCAAAATGTGCATCATTTTATCATGGGGATTATATTTGTGAATATTTAAAAGCTAAGAGAAGTTCTAGGGCAAAGAATTCACAAATGTCAAAAGAATAATATAAATATCTACTTCCCCATCAAACTGATAAACTGAACATTTCAGAGACCAATTACTCTTTTATCTTTAAGCTCCATAACACATACCACCTGGCTCACAGTTGGTGCCAATGTTTGTTGAGTCTATGGATCAATGAGTCAAAGCAAAGTGCCTCAAAATATCATTACTTGAAAATATTTTTATTGCTATTCATAGAAATCATGACTTTATATAGTTTTATTCAAAATTACCTATTTTAGTACAAAATTTATATGTACCAGATATTAGTTGAGATTATACTGCTTTGCTAAATGATGCATGGTTTGATAATAATAATGAAACAATGAGAAAAAATTGTGGTAGTGTCCTCAGAAATTTAAATGAAATTAAATGTCCAAGGACTTTCAATTACTAAAGCCTGGTACCTTTTGGAATATAATCTTACAATTCTTGGGACTTGCAATTTGTTTCCTCTTTGTATTGTTTAATATGAGAAGAAAGCAAATACTTGATTATAACTTTTGATCTACATTCTCTTTTTTAATATATAATAATATGAAGTTTTTTTGTTCTAAGGGCATTCTGAGTTTTTCAAATGCACTTTCATAATTATGCCATGGTAAACAAAGTCACGCAGGTCTCATATTTTATCAGAAATATCTATATTTCCATATCTGTATTTATATATATATATGATACTGGGGATTGACCTTAGGAACACTGGACCACTGAGACTCTCCCCCAGCCCTATATTGTATTTTATTTAGAGACAGCGTCTCACTGAGTTGCTTTTAGCACCTTGCTTTTGCTGAGGCTGGCTTGGAATTCCCTATCTGCCTGCCTCAGCCTCTGCTTGCCTCAGCCTCTCAAGCTGCTAGGATTATAGGCATGTGCCATCTCACCTGGCAGAAGTATCTGTATTTTACTATAATAATTTATAGCATACTTTTTCAAAACAGGGCACTAAACATTCTGTATAATAATCCATTACTTCTATGATCTAGAAGTGCCAGGGAAAATAATTTTATTTTGTGTCTCTTGCTTATGATGGACCAGTCATAGAAAAGGGACCAGAAAGAAAGAGAAAGAAAGAGAAAATCAAGTTTTTCATATGAAGAGAGTTTCTAGAATGATCATATTTATTTAGAAGAGGTAAGAATTCATTAAAAAATATCATGCTAAGGGAAATAAGCCAATCCCAAAAAACAAAGGCAGAATGTTTCCTCTGATATGCAGATGCTAATTCACAAATAAGGGGAGGAGCTAGGGAAAAATAGAGGCACTTTGCATTTGACAGATGGAAGTGAAGGGAGGTTAGGGAGTATGGGGGTAGGAAGGATAGTAGAATGAATCAGACATTATTACCCTATGTTCATATATGATTCCACAACTGGTATGATTTTACATCATGTAAAACCAGAAGAATAAGAAGTCATACTCCATTTATGTATTATGTGTCAAAATGCATTCTGTCATGTATAACTAACTAGAACAAAATAAAAAATTCTAACTTTATGTTTGGTACCAGCCTCTTAATCACTGTAAACAAAAACAAACATCCAAACCAAAAACCAAACTCAAATAAACCCTTGTAATTCTATTTCTTATATTGATTACTGGGTGTAAAGTTTGTTGAGTGTCTCTTACTGTACACAGTAGATTACACAAAACTTGTTCTGTAATAGAGACAACTGCTTGGTCAATTTCACAACCACTTAAAGATTAAAATAAAACAACACAAAACACATTTAATGTCCTCTATATTCAAAATTCCCTCCCACAACATGGCAAAAAAATGTTAAGGTCTAATTGAAATTCCATTTTCTTTTTTTAATCTTTCACAGAAGAACTAAAATTACTTTAACAACTAGATAATTTACGCCATTTCAACTCTAAAACAGCAATTTAAGGAGTTCAATCAAATTTTGAAGACTCTTCTTTTCTCAGGTGTATCCCTGAGAATAGAAATCAGTAAGAAATTTTAATAGGTCTTCTGGTAGCCTGAAATTGTGTTACATTTCACAAAATAGCAATAGTTGGTCCATGACAGCAGGCTGATAATTATAAGTTCCTGATTAAAGATAAAATAAAGAAAACAAATTACAAGATACTACTATAATTGAGTAACATTCAAGTGATTCCCTTCTCCCTTTGATAAAGATATTGAAGGCAAATTAAATGGAGCCTAAGCACAACTAAAAAACAAAAGTTATATACATCTTTAATTCACTGAGGGCAAGGACTTAGTGTGTCTGAATAAATTTACTTGCTCAACATCTAAGGGTATCTTGGTCTGTTAAGTCTTTGTTGGTACAAGTTGAGAGTCAGTCGTTTTAAACAGTAAATGTGTATTCAGCTTTATTTTCCTTACCACAGCATGAGTCTGATGGCAATTTCCACACAGAGTAATTGTACGGAAAAAGATAACATGTGCATAAACAGAAAACACAGTTTTGATTACATTTTTTTTTTCCTGAAGATAAACATAGGGGAACAGAAAGAATCATGCTAAAGAGAAAAGATAATCAAGGGAAAACAAGGTTTAATGCCAACTGCAGCAAAACACCAAATAGGAAAAAAAAGGTGGCAAATTTTAAAGGCATGAGAGACAAAAAGCAGAGTCTTGGTGTGTGATTTTTATATAGAATAGAATGTAGATGAAAAATAAAGAAGGTATGAGAAAACTAGGACAAAAATTAAGTCAAATAAAATTTTTATACATGTGGCAACATAAAGTTGCTAGTCATGTGGCCAGAAAAGTTGAATTATGTTTGTCCTAAAACTGCCCAAAAATTTGTCTTTTTTTTTTTTTTTTTTGGTACAAAGGATTAAATTCAGGGATACTTGACCACTTAGCAACATCCCAAACCCTATTTTGTGTTTTATTCAGAGACAAGATCTCACTGAGTTGCTTAGCGCCTCGCCATTGCTGAGGGTGGCTTTGAACTTGCAATTCTCCAGTCACGGCCTCACAAAGTGCTGAGATCACAGGCCTGCACCACCGTACCCGGTTTTCTTTTAAAGATTTCTTGATACATAGTAACTGCAACCTAATTTGATGTGTTAACAGCCTATAATCCAAATGGGTGTATACTCTCTATAGCCAAATCTCAACTAATCTTATCAGCTATATGTCCAGCCGATTCAAGGCTGACAGCCACTAAAACATGATCATATTAAGCAAATGTGAACTATAACCAATCACATTCCTTCTTTTTTATTTTTATTTTTATACCAGGGATTGAGCCCAGGGGCACTTAAACACTAAGCCTTGTTCCACCCCTTTTTTACATTTTATTTTGAGACAGGGTATTGCTAAGTTGCTTAGGGCCTCCTTAAGTCTTTGAGGTTGGCTTTGAACTCACAATCCTGAGCCACTAGAATTTCAGGAGTCTTCCACAACTGCCAGCTACACATTTCTCATTTGTGTGGCCTTTTCCTGGGTATAAATGCAGGAAATGGTGGCATAGAGCCCTTTGAAACAGTATTTGTTTGAACTAGTGCCCAATGAATTATTTCAAATAAAATCTGCTGAATTTAATTTAGCAAACATTTTTCTTTTAACAGTTTCCTAGAGTCAACATGTTTTTTTAAAATATTTTTTCAGTTGTAAATGAACACAATGCCTTTGTTTATTTATATGTGGTGCTGAAGATTGAA
Organism: Geosciurus inauris; assembly: GCA_004024805.1. Classification (NCBI taxonomy): domain Eukaryota; kingdom Metazoa; phylum Chordata; class Mammalia; order Rodentia; family Sciuridae; genus Geosciurus; species Geosciurus inauris. The sequence goes on from PVHX01024473.1 coordinate 18,155, forward strand.
CCCAGTGCCACACACATGCCAACCAAGTGCTCTACCACTGAGCCAAAACCCTAGTCCCAGCATAATTGATTTTAAATTTTGGTTCTATCTGCGCCTTAGTTTCCTAATGTGTAAAATAGGCAAAATAATGTGTGAAGGTAAAATGCAATAATTCTTTGGAAATGCTTGCAATAGAATATAATTTATAATAACCACAAAATTAATATGATATATCATTAGGGGTATTTTATTTAAATTGTACTTGACACATTATAAAGAATATTCAAAAAGTTTAGCACATTTGAACCTCAAGACAACCCTGAAAGGGGGCAGGTGTTAATATAGTTATTTCATTTATTTGTGAATGAAGCTCAGGAAGTTATGTTGGGTGCACATGTTTACAGAACAACTTCATGGCAGAACTAGAATTTAAACTCAGGTTTCTTATTTTCTACTTCAGTATTTTTAGTATTTTATTTTTGTCCATGTGAAATTACCAAAGATAAAACAACTACCTGTCCTGTTGCTACTGTTTGGGGAGGAGAAAAGTACTTAATGGTCATTTTTCCAAATCAAACTATAAAACATTGAGACTTTCCTACATAAAGAATTATAATTTGAATACACCATTGTATATTGATTTATAGAACCACTTGATGATTCTTTATTGAGAATCTATATGTATTAGGCACACATTTTAGGTGCTTGGATTATACTAATGAATGAGACAAAAACCTATGCTTTTATGGAATATATATAATCCAGGTGGAGGATACTGACAATAATAAATATCATTATAAATAATTGATATATTAGCTGGTGATGAGAGATAATAGTAAATCAGCAGAGAGGAAGATCAAGAGTACACAGTGGGAGGACTGTCTCTGGTGACCCCTAAGGAAGCCCAGGCCTAGGTCAGGCATAGTACCACCCCTGCTAACACACAGGAGACCAGGCCCAGACCCAGGACTGCCTCCAAGGCCCAGCACAGGAGTCCAGGCCAAAGTCAGGCCCAGGATCAAACTCGTGGACCTGTGTGAGAGACCAGGCCCAGAACTGCCCCTGCATAGAGTGCAGGTCCATGCTGTTGCTCCTTTCCTGAATCCATCTTGGTACACTGTAGCCATTGCTATAGCCCTTCCCATGTAGTAGCCTCCACTTTAGGACAATATACAGGGCATGGAGGCAGCTGCCCGCAATGGCACAGCACACCAAAGTACTGCACCTATGAACAGGTAGCCCAAAGCCATTGTAAGTCCCACCTTTTCAGCCCCATCTCTGAAAGTGTTTGCATCCATCTTGAGCCATCCCCACTGATATCTTGAGTTACCTCCACTACTGCCCCCACCATCTTTAGTTACAGTCACATCCATCAAAGGACACCTGTGGGGGACTGGAAGCAAATGCCAAACGAGGTACAGATAATCAGGAGGGTCTCTACAAGATCATAGGGTAGAAACTGCAATACCTCAGATCTGCACTACAAGAAAACACATAACCAACATGAATAAAACAAGGAAAGAGAATGCCTTAAACAAACCAAGAAACTACTACAACAGAATCCATTCACAGCCCAGTTTATGAAAAATCAGATAAAGAGTTCAGAATGTACATAATTAAAATGACCTGCAAATTAAAGAATGACTTAAGTGAGAAAATATAGGCAAAAATTGATCACACCAACAAAGAGATAAGAGAGCAAATATAGGTAGCAAAAGATTACTTCAAGAAAGAGCTAGAGATTGTGAAAAATATCTCAGAAATTCTTGAAAAAACCAATAAACAAATAAAAACCTCAATAAAAAGCATCACCAACAGACTATATAACTTGAAAGACAGAAGCTCACACAGTGAAGACAAAATACACAATCTTGAAAATAAAGTGGACCACACAGTGAAGATGGAGAGAAATCATGAAAAGAATACCCAAGAATTATGAGATAGCATTGAAAGACCAAATCTAAGATTTAATGAGATAGAGGAAGGCACAGAATTTCAAACCAAAGGAATGTGCAATCTCTTCAATAAAATAATATCATAAAATTTCCCAAACATGAAGAATGAGTTGGAAAACAAAATACAAGAGGCTTAGAAGACACCTAATGTGCAAAATTACAACAGATCTGCACCAAGGAACATTATACTGAAAATGCCTAGCATACAGAATAAGGAGAGAATTTTAAAGGCTACAGGAGAAAAGAATCAGATTACATATAGGGGGAGACCAATTCAAATCTCAGCAGACTATTTCAACCCCGACCCTCAAAGCCAGGAGATCCTGGAACAATAAATACCAAGCTCTGAAAGAAAATAAACATCAACCAAGAATCTTATACCCAGAAAAATTAAGCTTCAGATTTGATGATGAAATGGAAACCTTCCATGATAAACAAAAGTTAAAAGAATTACAGCAAGAAAGATTGCACTACAGAGCATTCTTGGCAAAACATTCCATGAGGAAGAAATGATAACCAACAATGAAAATCTGCAAAGAGAGGAACTATACTAAAGGAAAGGCCAATCAAAGGAGAAATCAAGTCAAGTTAAAAACCAAAAATAAACCAAAATGACCAGGATTACAAATCATATTTCCATAACAACCTTGAAAGTAAATGGCCTAAACTCATCAATTAAAAGACACAGACTGAGATATTAGGTGAAAAAAAAAAAAGACCCAACAATATGTTGCCTTCAAGAGACTCATCTCACAGGCAAAGAAACCCACAGACTGAAGGTGAAAGGATGAGAAAAAAATGTATCACTCACGTGGACCACGTGATCTTCATATCAGATGAAGTGGAATTCTAAGCAAAGTTTGTGAAAAGGGATAAAGAAGGACATTTTGCACTGCTTAAAGGAAATCATACATCAACAAGACATAATATTCATAAATATCTATACCCTAAACAATGGGACATCTATATATATCAAATAAAACCTTTTCAACTACAAGAATCAAATAGACCACAACACAATAATACTGGGTGACTTTAACACACCTCTCTCACCACTGGATAGGTATTCCAAACAAAAACTAAACAAAGAAACTATAGAACTCAATCAAAAATTTAGACTTAACAGATATATATAGAATATTGCATCTATCCATGAGCAAATACACTTTTTCTCAGCAGCACATAGATCCTTCTCCAAAACAGACAATATGTTATGCCACAAAAGTTTTAGCAAATACAAAAAATTAGATAGACTACCCTTCATTCTATCTGTCCATATGGAATGAAGTTAGAAATCAATGATAAAATTTAAAAAACAAAAAAACTACTACAATACCTGGAGACTAAATAATATGCCATTTAATGATGCATGGATAACAGAATACAACAGGGAGTAGACAAAAAAAAAATTCTTTGAGGTAAATGAGAACTCCAATGCAACATATCAAAATCTCTGGGACACTATGAAGGCAATGCTAAGAGGAAATTTTATTGCATTAAGCTTATTCATTAAAAAAAGAAATAGTCAACAAATAAATGACCTTATATTACATCTCAAAGCCCTAGAAAAAGAAGAACAAACCAACACTAAAAAAAGTAGAGGACAGGAAAAAACTAAAATGAGGGCTGAAATTCATGGAATTCCAACAAAAGAAACAATTCAAAATATTGACAAAACAAAAAGCTGGTTCTTTGAAAAAATAAATAAAATTGACTAACCCTTAGCCACTCTAACAAAAAGAAGGAGAAAGAAAACCAAAATTACTAAAATTCATGATGAAAAAGGAAATATGACAGACACTATTGAAACACTATTGATAATTAGAAACTATTTTGAAAATTTATACTTCAGTAAAATAGAATACTCCGAACACAGACAAATTTCTAAAGTATATGGCTTACCGAAACTAGACAAGGAGGATATACACAACTTAAACAGATCAATTTCAAGCAAAGAAATAGAAGATGCCATCAAAAGTCTACCAACCAAAAACAGCCCAAGACCAGAGGTATTCTCGGTTGAGTTTTACAAGACCTACAAAGTAGAATTAATACCAATACTCCTTAAATTATGCCATAAAATAGAAAAGGAGGGAACCCTTTCAAACTTATTCTATGAGGCTAGTATCACTCTGATACCAAAACCAAACAGAGACAAAACAAAGAAAGAAAATTTCAAATGAATATCTCTAATGAAAATAGATGCAAAAATTCTTAATAAAATTTTGGCAAATTGCATACAAAAACATATTAAAAAATAGTTCACCATGATCTAGTGGGGTTCATTCCAGGGATGCAAGATTGGTTCAACATAAAGAAATCAAAAAATGTAATCCATCACATCAATAGACTTAAAGATAAGAATCATATGATTATACCAATTGATGCAGAGAAAGCATTTTACAAAATACAGCACCCTTTCATGTTCAAAACAGTAGAAAAGCTAGAAATAGTAGAATATACCTCAACATTGTAAAAGCTGTCTAGGCTAAACTGAAGGCCAACATCATCCTTAATGGGAAAAAATAAAAGGAACCATTCCCTCTAAAAATGGGAACAAGATAGGAATAGCCTCTTTCACCATTGCTATTCAACATACCAATATACCGATGAAAGAAATTAAATGGATACAAATAGAAAAATAAGAACTCAGACTATCATTATTTGCCAACAACATGATTTTATACTCAGAGAATCCAAAAATTCCACCAGAAATCTTCTAGAATTAACAAATGAAAAGTAGGATATAAAAATCAATACCCATAAATCAAATGCATTTCTACACATCAGTGATGAAACCTCTCAAAGAGAAATTAGGAAAACTATTTCATTCACAATAGCCTCAAAAAAATAAGTAAATAAAATTCTTTGGAATCAATTTAACAAAAGAGGTGAAAGAACTCTGCAATGAAAACTACAGGACACTAAAGAAAGAAATTGAAGAAGGTCTTAGAAGATGAAAGATCTCCCATGCTCTTTCATAGGCAGAATCAATATTTTCAATATGGCCATACTACCTAAAGCATTATACAGATTCTGTGTGATTCCAATTAAAATCCCAACATCTTTTCTTATAAAAATAGAAAAAGCAATAATAAAATTCATTTGGAAAAATAAAAGCCCCAGAAGAGCCAAAGCAATCCTTAGCAAGAAGAGTGAAGCAGGAGGCATCACAATACCAGATCTTAAACTATACTACAAAGCTATAGTAACAAAAGTGGCATGGGATTGGCACCAAAAAAGACATGTAGACCAATGGTACAGAATAGAAGACACACAGAAAAACCCACATAAATACAGTTATCTCATACTAGACAAAGATACCAAAAACATACATTGGAGAAAAGAGAGCCTCTTCAACAAATGGAGCTGGGAAAACTGGAAATCCATATGCAGCAAAATGAAACTAAACCTCTATCTCTCAGAATGCACAAAACTCAACTCAAAGCAGATCAAGAACATAGGATTTATTTTTTCAAAGAACCAGCTTTTTGTTTTGTCAATTTTTTGAATTGTTTCTTTTGTTTCAATTTCATTGATTTCAGCCCTGATTTTGATTATTTCCTGTCTTCTAGTTCTTTGGGTGTTAATTTGCTCTTCCTTTTCTAGGGCTTTGAGTTGAAGAGTCAATTCATTTATTTGCTGGCTTTTACTTCTTCTAAACTTAACACCAAAAAAACTAACAACCCAATCAATAAATGGGCCAAAGAACTGAACACAAACTTCACAGAAGAAGATATACAATCCATCAACAGACATATGAAAAAATGTTCAACATCTTTAGCAATCAGAGAAATGCAAATCAAAACTACCCTAAGATTCCACCTCACGCCAGTCAGAATGGCAATTATCAAGAACA
>PVHX01024474.1:0-23948 GCA_004024805.1 Geosciurus inauris
TTTCACTTTCAGTCTGTGGATGTCTTTTCCTGTGAGATGAGTCTTTTAAAGGCAGCATATTGTTGGGGCTTTTTAAAAACTCCAGTCTGTCAGTCTATGTCTTTTAATTGGTACATTTAGGCCATTCACATTCAGGGTTATTATTGAAATATGATTTGTAGTCCCGGTCATTTTGGTTTATTTTTGGTTTTTACCTTGATTTGATTTCTGATTTGTTTGCTCCTCCCCCCCCCTTTTTAGTATAGTTCCTCTCTTTGTGTATTTTCATTGTTGGTTATCATTTCCTCCTCATGGAATATTTTCTGAAGAATGCTGTGTAGTGCAGGCTTTCCTGCTGTAAATTCTTTTAATTTTATTTTTCATGAAAGGTTTTTATTTCATCCTCAAATCTGAAGTTCAGTTTTGCTGGATATAGGATTCTTGGTTGGCATCCATTTTCTTTCAGAACTTGATATATGTTGTTCCATGATCTCCTGGCTTTTAGGGTCTGGGTTGAAAAATCAGCTGAGATCCAAATTGGTCTCCCCTTATATGTAATCTGATTCGTCTTTCTTGCCGCCTTTAAAATTCTATCCTTATTCTGTATGTTGAGCATTTTCATTATAATGTGCCTTGGTGTAGATCTGTTGAAATCTTGTACATTTGGTGTCCTGTAAGCCTCTTGTATTTGATTTTCCAATTCATTTTTCATGTTTGGGAAATTTTCTGATATTATTTCATTGAAGAGATTGTGCATTCCTTTGGTTTGAAATTCCATGCCTTCTTCTATCCTGATAAATCTTATATTTGTTCTTTTGATGCTGTCCCATAATTCTTGTACATTCTGTTCATGATTTCTTACCATTCACTGTATGGTCAAGTTTATTTTCAAGATTGTATATTTTATCTTCATTATCCGAGGTTCTGTCTTCCAGGTGATCTAGTCTTCTGGTGATGCTTTCTATTGAGTTTTTTATTTGGTTTATTGTTTCCTTCATATCAAGAATTTGTGATTGGTTTTTTTTTTCTTTTTCACAATCTCTAACTCTTTCTTAAAGTAATCTTTTGCTACCTTTATTTGCTCTCTTATCTCTTAGAGTGATCAATGGTTGCCTTTATTTGCTCTATTTCTCTGTTGGACTGATCAATTTTTGCTTGTATTTGCTCACTTAAGTCATTCTTTAATTCACAGATCATTTTAATTACATATATTCTGAACTCTTTCTCTGACATTTCATCAACTGTGCTGTCAATGGATTCTATTATTGTAGTAACTAGGTTTATTTGGGGCACTTTCTTCCCTTGTTTTTTCATGTTGAATATGTATCTTCCTTTCTTTCAATGCCAATCTGAGGTATTGAGGTTTCTATCCAATAATCTTGTAGTGACACTACAAATAACCTGTATCTCACCTTGGAGCTTACTTCCAGTCCCCAGCATGTGTCCTCAGATGTGTGTCACTAAAATTGTGTCACTAAAGTTGGTGGCGGCGGTAGTGGCAGTACCTTAAGAGGGCAGTGGGAGTGGTCTTGGCTGGGCTCCCTAGGTGGTCCCTGAAGGTGGTCTTGAGCCCTGCCTGTGCTCCCGGTGGTCAGCAGGAACTTTGTCGCTGGAATTGGGAGTGGTCCTGGGACTCACTTAGGACAGGGCTCCACAGTGGTCTCTGTAGGCGGTCCTTACCATGGGTCTGGGTTCCCCTGTGGCTGGCGACTATCAGTTCCCAGTCTGTCCTTGGCTGGGCTCCCTAGGTGGTCCCTGAAGGTGGTCTTGGTCCCTCTCCTATGCTCCCACTGTTGGCAGGAACTCTGGTCCTGGAACTGGAGGCAGTCCCAGGCCTCACTTAGGCCCAGTCTCCCACAGGGGTCTCTGTAGGCAGCACTTACCATGGGTCTGGGTTCCCCTGTGGCTGGCAGCTAGCAGTCTCAGTCTGCCCTTGTTGGACACCTGCGGTGCTCCAAGGGTGGTTTTAGGCCTCAATGTAGTTTTAATTTGCATTTCTCTAACTGCTAGAGATGTTGAATATTTTACCATATATTTGTTGACCATATTTCTTCTTCTGTGAAGTGCCTGTTCATTTCCTTTGCCCATGTATTGATTGGGTTATTTGGGGTTTTTTAGTGTTAAGTTTTTAAAGTTCTTTATATATCCTGGAGATTAATGTTCTATCTGAGGTACAGGTGGCAAAGATTATCTCCCATTCTGTAGGCTCTCTCTTCATGTTCTTGGTTGTTTGTGGAAACATATCTTGTTAAAAGTTTGCAATAATACAACTGTAGTGAGTGTCAAAACTCACTGAATGTACAGCTAAGACCAGTACATTTCATTGTTTAAAATTTTTAGTATGAATAAAAAAGCTGTAAAGAAATGGTAAAGTATGCTTAATAATAGGCATTTTGAAGTATTTTATAGGAAGTGTACTGGTGCCTGCACTTTACTTTGAAATTATCAAAGAATAAAATTAAAAAGGGATACTTAATCAAGCACATACAGTAAAAATGTTAACATTATTTTAAGTGTTTAGTGTAAAATTCTTTCAATTTTGCTCTGCTTGATAATTTTCATAACAAATGAGGAAAGATCAAAGAAAGAACAGATGAAATGTGTTTTTAATGAAATATTTTCCTTGTGACTCTCTTATGTGTTCTTTGCTTCCTTTTACTTACATATACACACTTGTAAGCACACGCTTATGCTATGTTACTCACAGACTTCCTGGAAAATTATTCATTTAGAATAGTTTCAGCAACAAGTAATAATAAAATCCAACTGACAAGTGCTCATAGAAGTAAAAAGAAATCTGAAGGTAGGTCACTTCTAGGATTATTTCAATAGTTGATTCAACAATATCATTAAGAGCTATGATTCTATCCATTTTTCCTTTTTTTTTCCATTATGAAAGTGATTTTCCTTAGGCTTTCCACCCTTCATTGTTGTATAATGGCTACCAAAACTGTAGACATTAAGGAAAAGACAGGAGAATAACTTGCAATCAAAAAAGTATATTCTCTTACTAAAAAGATAATGAACTCTTTCCCCAAAGCTTCCCAACAGACACCCCAAAACACAACCCATAACTGAGTTATACACCAACTCCTAAGTCAGTCATTGGCAAGCAGACTATCAGCAGACCTTCATTAAGTAACTAAAACCAGTGAGGGTTTATCTGATTCACACTGGGGAGAGATAAAACCAAAGACACAATTGGGGTTCCTTCAACATAGAAAGAGGAAAAGGAAATGTATAACTGACTGTGTATACTACATGATAAATAAAGTGAGGAGAGATGAGAATCTCTTGCAGTAATACCTTTCTATAATAAAAACAAATTGGCCAGGTGCAGGGGTATGTTTCTGTGATCCAACTACTTGGAAGGCTGAGACAGAAGGCAGACACATATACATCTCTTCCCAAAGTGATTGGACTGGAAATGTACAACATATTGATACTGTCTTCTTCTTGTAGGGCTGACAATACACTTCTTTTTTGGAGTCTAGAGTGTCTAAGATCTTACCATGATCTAGATATTGTCCTAACCACTTTTTATGTATTGATTAATCTGGGAAACAATTTTATGAGATAGGTATTTTACTGTTTATTACAGCACTATATTTGCATAGTTATATGGATTCCTTTGCATAATGGCTACCAAAACTGTAGACATTAGTGTAATGTCTATTATTAAGCATACTTTACCATTGTGACTCTCTTATGTGTTCTTTGCTTCCTTATACTTACATAATTATACTGACATAATTATACATACAAGGAATTTGATTTCAATTCCCATTCCCCTCCCTTTTCTTCCATCCCTCCCCCTTTGCTCTCTACTCTACTGATCTTCCTTTCACTCTTTTATTTATTTATTTTTTGATTGGTACTCTCCATATATACATAAAGGAGATATTCCCTTTGGTACATTTATATATGTATATGAGTTAGATTCATTCCATATTTCTTTCCCTTTCACTCCCTTTTCCCTTCCATTCTCCTATTTCTAATTTCATGAAATCTGATCCCTTCCCACATGGCCTTCTTTCACTTATTTTATTTTAGTTTCCACATGAGAAACAACATTCAAACCCTGATTTTCTGAGTCTGTCTTATTTCACTTAGCATCGTTTTCTCCATTTCCATCCATTTATCCAGCAAATGCCATCATTTCATTTTTCTTTATAGCTGAGTAAAACACCATTGTGTATATATACCATATTTTCTTGATACATTCATCTATTGATGGGCATCTGGGTTGATAATTTGGCTATTGTGAATTATGCTGCTATAAACACTGTAGTGGCTATTATTGCTATAGTATGCTGATTTTAATTATTTTGGTTAAACACTGAGGAGTGGGACAGCTGGGTCATATGGTGATTCCATTCCTAGTTTTTTCAGGAATTTCCACACTGCTTTCCAAACTGACTGTACTAATTTGCAGTCCTACTATCAGTGTAGGAGTGTGCCTTTTCCCTTATATCCTCACCAGCATTTATTATTCATATTCTTAATAATTGCCATTCTGACTAGAGTGAGATAAAATCTTAATGTAGTTTTGATTTGCATTTCCCTGATTGCTAGAGATATTGAACATTTTTTTCATACATTTGTTGTCCAGAAATTTCAGAAATTTCTATTTAGTTCTTTTGCCCATTAATTGATTAGGTTATTTGGGTTTTGGGTTTTGGGTTTGTCTGCGTTGAGATTTTTTTTAGTCCTTTTTTTCTCACATTTTTTTCACTGGCGCATTATAGTTGTACATACTGATGGGATTTGTTGGTACATATTAGTACATAAACACAATTGAGTTCTCTATACTAAATTCAGAGGAGCTGGGAAAAATTTCTCCTATTGTGTAAATTCTCTCCTCACTCTCTTAATAGTATCATTTACTGTGCAGCAGCTTTTTAATTTTATGACATCCCATTTGTTGTTTATTAGTTTTATTTCTTGAACTTTAGGGGTCTTTTGAGGAAGTCAGTACCTGCATCTATATAATGGAGTGTTGACCCTATGTTTTCTTCTAGCATTGCAAACGTTCTGGTCTAATTCCTAAATTTTTGATCCATTTTGATTTGACTTCCGTTCAGGGCAAAAGATAGTAATCTAATTTCATTCTTCTACATATAGCTATCCAGTTTTCCCAGCACTATTTGTTTAAAATGCTTTTCTCCAACATGTTTTTTGCACCTTTGTCAAAACAAATGGTTTATAATGGTCAAAACAAATGGTTGTAAGCATGTGGCTTTGTCTCTGTGTCTTCTACTCCATTGATCTTCATGTCTACTTAGATGCCAATACCATGCTGCTTTTGTTACTATAGCTCTGTAGTATAATTTGAGATCAGGTGTTGTGATGCCTCTTGTGTCACTTTTTTTATTCAGAATTGCTTTGGCTATTCTGTTCTCTTATTCTTCCAGATGAATTTAAGTTCTGTTTTTTCCTACTTCTGTGAAGAATATAATTAATATTTTGATGAGAATTGCATTGAATCTGTATATTGCTTTTGGTAGAATAGCCATTTTGAGAATATTAATTCTGCCTACCCAAGAATATGGGAGGTCTTTCCATCCTCTGAGGAATTCTTCAATTTATTCAGCATTCTATACTTTTAATTGTAGATATTTTTCACTTCCTCAGCTTAATTTCCAGGGTATGTTTTGTTTTGTTTTTGAGAATATTGTGGAGGGAAGGGTTTTCCTGATTTGTTTCTTAGCTAAGTTGCTGTTGGAGTAAAGAAAAGCTATTCATTTATGAGTGTCCATCTTATATTCTGCTACTTTGCTAAATTCATTCATTAGCACTTAAAGTCTTCTGGTACAATTTTGGGGTTTTCTACATATAGGATCATATCATCATCAAACTGATAGTTTGACTTCTTCTTTTCCTATGTGTATCCCAGTAATTTCCTTCCCTTGCCTGATTGCTTTAGCTAGGGTTTCAAGAATTGTATTGAATAGAAGTGGTGAGTGGACATCCTTGTCTTTGTCTTGATTTTAGAGAAAATACTTTTTCTTCCCCTCCATTCAATATGATGTTGGCTTTTGGTTTGTCATACATACCCTTTATACTGTAGAAGTAAATTCCTTGTATGCCTAGTTTCTCCCACATATTTTACATGAATAGTTGCTATATTTTATTAAAGGCCTTTTCTGCATCTATTGAGATAATCATATGGTTCTTGTTCTTAGTTCTATTTGTGTGGTGAATTACTATTATTGATTTGTGTATGCTGAACCAACCTTGCATCCCTGGGATGAAGTCCACTTTGTCATAGCGTAATATGTCTTTTAATGCAGTTTGCTAGTAAAATCCTTTATTAAGGATTTTTGTATCTATGTTCATTGAGGAGATGGGTCTATAGTTTCCTTTCCTAGATGTGTCTCTATCTGATTTTGCTATCAGGTTTATACTGGCTTCACAGAATGTATTTTGGAGTGTTCCTTCGCTTTCAATTTCATGAAGTAATTTGAGAAAGAATGGTGATACTTTTTCTTTAAAGATCTGGTAAAACTCAGCTGATAATCTATCTGGTCCTGGGCTTCTCTTTGTTGGTAAGCTTTTAATTGCTGTTTCATTACTTGATATTGGTCCATTTAGGTTTTCTTTGTCTTCCTGGTTCACTTTGAGTAGGTCATTTGTGTCTAGAAATTTGTCCATGTTTGCTAGATTTTGCAGTTTATTGTAGTATAAATTTTCAAAATAATTTCCAATGATCCTCTGGATTTCAGAAGCATCTGTGATGATTTCTCCCCTTTTTCACCTCTAATTTGGTTGATCTGAGTCTTCTCTCTTTTTTGGTTAGTTTGGCTAGAGGTTTATCAATCTTATTTATCTTTTCAAAGAACCGACTCTTTGTTGCATGATCCAGTGTATTGTTCCTTTATTCTCAATTTCATTAATTCTATCTTGATTCTTGTTTTTTATTTCCTGTATTCTACCAATTTTGAGGTTAGTTCTTTTTCTAAGGACTTGTGATGGAATGAATATATGCTTATTTATTTGGAAATCTATTTTTTTGATGTAGGCACTCAATGCAATACAGTTTCCTCTTAATACTGCTTTCATACTGTCTCAGGGATTTTGATAGTTGTATCATTGTTTTCATTTGTTTCTAAGAATTTCTTGATTTCTTCTCTCATTTCTTTAATATGTTTTTTAGTTATAGATGGACACAATATTTTTATTTTACTTTTATGTGGTGCTGAGGATCAAACCCAGTGCCTAACGCATGCGAGGCAAGTGCTCTACCACTGAGCCACAATCCCAGCCTCTTCTTCTCTCATTTCTTATCCATTCTTCATTTAAGAGTATTGTTGAATCACCATGTGTTTATATAGTTTCTATTATTTTTCCTGCTGTTGAATTCTAGTTTCATTCCATTATGGTCCAATAGGAGATATGGGATGATATCTGGATTTTTTTTGTTGTTGTTGTATTTGCTAAGACTTACTTTGTCACCTAGAATATGGTCTATTTTGGAGAAGGTTCCATGGACTGCTGACAAGAAGGTAATTCAGCTGTTTGGGGTGAAATGTTCTGTAGATGTCTATTTGGTCCATTTGATTTATAATATTATTTAGGTTGGATATATCTTTATTGATTTTATGCTTTGATGACCTGTCTATTGGTGACAGGGATATGTTGAAGTCATCCAGTATTATTGTATTGGGGTCTATCTAGGATTTAATGACAAGGAGTATATTTTTAATGTAATTGGATGCACCGACATTTGGGACACATACACTTATTACAGTTATATCTTCTTGTTGGACTATTTCCTTTACCAGGATATAATGGCCTTGTCTCTTTTGATTAATTTTTGTTTGAAATCAGTTTTTTCAGATATGAGAATAGCCACTCCAGCTTGTTTATGTACTCTGCATGAAATATTTTTTCCATCCTTTTACCTTTAGTCTGTGGCTGCCTATAATATGAGTCTCTTGCAGAGAGCATATAGTTGCATCTTGTTTTTTTGATCCATTTCACGGATCTATGTCTTTTAATTGGGGAGTTGAGACCATTTATATTCAGTATTATTGTGGATATGTGTCTGTGGTTTACTTCTATTTTGATTTTTTTGTTTTGTTTAATTCTATCTTGATTCTTATTTAGAGATAATTAATCTTCTATTGCTCTTCATCTATTTGAGAGTTTTGGAATTTGTTTTTGGGTTCCTCTGTGTGTAGTTTATCTTTGAGAATTCATTGTACTGCTGGCCTGGTTGTCATAAATACTTTGAGTTTATCCTTGTCATGGACAGTTACTTTCCCATCAAATATGAAGGAGAGCTTTGCTGGGTATAGCAATCTTTGTTTTCAACTGTTTTCTTTTAGAGCTTGAAATATCTCATTCCAGGCCCTTCTTGCTTTTAGTGTCTGAGTTGAAAAATCAGGTATAAATCTTATTAGTTTGCCTCTAAATGTGACTTGATGTTTCTCTCTTGCAGCTTTTAATATTCTTTTTATTTTCTACGTTAGACATTTTGATTATGATGTGTATTGGAGAATTTCTCTTCTGATTAGGTCTATACAGGATCCTGTATACCTCATGTATATGAATGTCTATCTCTGATATGGGCGAAGTTTTTTTGTTTGTTTTTTTGTTTGTTTGTTTTTTTGTATGAAGGATTGAACACAGGAGCACTCAATCACTGAGCCACATCCCCAGACCTATTTTATATTTTATTTAGAGATAGGGTCTCATTAAGTTGCTTAGCATCTCACTTTTGCTGAGGCTGGCTTTGAACTTACAATCCTCTTGCCTCAGCCCCCTGAGCCACTGGGATTATAGGCATGCACCACCATGCCCAGCTGGGCGAAGATTTTTTGTGACTATCTCATTGAAAACGTTCTTTATGCCTTTTGCTTGTATCTCCATGTTCTCTTCTATCCCAGTGATTCCCAGGTTTGGTCTCTTGATGTTGTCCCAGATTTCCTGTATATTATGATGGTGTGTTTTTTTTTTTTTCCTTTACTGTATTCTATGTACTCAAGTTCATGTATCTTGTCTTCAAGCCTGAGGTCCTGTTTTCATATGCTAAGATTCTATTTTCTACAAAATTTGTTGGAGATGCTGTCAAGTGAATTTTAAATTTGATTCAGTGTGTCTTTCATTTTCAGGAATTCTGATTCATTTATTTTCAGTATTTCTATTTCTTTATTGAAATAGTCTTTCATCTTCTGCATTTGCGCTCTTAATTCATTCGTTAAATCTTTTAAATCACTGAACATTTTAATTCTTTTTTTTATAATTTTTTTCTGTAATCTCATCCTCTTTCATATCTGTGGGATTCTTTGTTGGGGGATTGTAAATTTTGTGGGGTAGATTTGTTTACCTGTTTCCTCATGTCTTCTGAGGTCCTAAACTTGCACATCCCTTCCTCTTTTATATGCATGTCCTTACATGTGTAATTCTCTTTTATTCTAGGATTTCTCTTTGTATTTGGAAAGAGCAGATAACGAGAGGTGGAACCTGAAGTTCCCTTCTTTTTGTTCCTCCTTGGGGCCTCGTTTTTGGCTTGGAGGTTTTGTCTCGCCAATTCTACGAGCTGAAGTAATGTTTAGGCTCACATAGGGCTAGATCATGTGAGGAGTGAAATTCACTGTTGCTTAGCTGAGCTGTATTTCTCAGCAGCAGGATCTCTACTCTGTGACCTTGAAGTATCCCAATCACTTCCACACCCTCTTAGATTGGAGGGGGCAAGGAGTAGCACTGATGTCAGCCACAGATATGTAGTTTTGAGATAAATGTCCAGTACCTACTTTGTTATCTATTATACTAATTGTCACCTCACTGAGAAGCCATCTTCCTGCTTTTAAGTCCCGTGTCGAAGAATTGTTGTGATGTACATCCTTCCTCTAGTCTACTATCGTCCCCCTCCTTACTGTGTTTATTTTATAGATGAGAAAACTAGGGTAAAAAAAGGACAAATAATTTTCCTAAAGTCATACAGCAGGCAAACAGTTGAGTCAGTTTTGAACCCATATTATCTGTCCTCAGAGTCTCTTTGACACTACAATACATTATCTTTAAGAAATTGTGAATTCTGTAGGCAGTATGGCTTATTATGATACATCCCTTTCCTATAAAAACTTCAGAATTCAATTTTCACATCTCTAAAAAGAAAATCATTCAAAAATTTACCTCTATTAAATATGTGAGTATATTCTGGTTTTTGATAAAACACTTCAATATAAAAACTAGAAATCATTATTGCATGAACAAAAGAATTTGAGAATCGCTATTAATATTTTATACCAATAGTTTTCCATATCAGAAATATTCATAATTGATTAAGTTCACTAATGTAAAAACTGTAATTTAAATACTATTGGAAAAGAGATTTTTTAAAATGAACTTTAAAATTATTTCATGAATATTAGAGATATTTTTCTTTAATACTTTTAGCTAATAACACCAAGAAACTATCTGGAGGAGTTCTTAGTATTTTGTTAGACAACGTAAGAAACTGAATTGAGCAATTTTGTAGGAGGTGGATTATGAGTTTGAAAAGAAGAATAAAAGTACCCAGTTACACTTTGGGCTGCATGGGCATGTGCCTGCTGTACATACTGTGTTCCTAAATCTGTTCAGGGTCAAGAATTGAAAAGGTCTGACCAATACACAGCCCATCTTGTAAAACTACAGCCTGAAGCAAGCACTTTAAAAAAGCATGACACTTACTAAAGGTTATAAAGAGTAAATAAACCATCAAATGACTCCTCTTTTATTGTTTTTGTAAAAACACTTAAATCCTTGTAGTCCTAAGGCATCCAATAAAAAATAAACACTTTTAGGATTCTATATTCTGGGATACTTTATTGAAGTTCAAGATTGGATATTCTTACTAAATTTAATACATTTTTTTCTCACTGACAATTTCATAGGAGTGTTTATTTAAAACTTTTAAAAATTACTTGAAGATTGGATAGAAAAGAAAGTTCCAAATAAAAAGATAAATAATTTTTAATAAAAGCATGAAGCTAAATTAAAATCCTATTATAGAAAAAGCACATAATAATGCTATTTCTTGGCAATGTGGCTAACACCCATTTTATCAGTTTTCCAAGTAGGCTAAAGATACATAGTCTACAAATCATAATGATCAGAAATAGGTATGGTTCCACTCACACCTTAACTAATTTTATGGGGCACTGAAATCCATTCAATGTTATTTGCCACATATTATATCAATAATTGTCCAGTTTTCCCTCACAATTTATTTAGCAAATTATTGTTACTTCAGACTACCCAAAATCCCACCGAATTTTTTATTCATTTAAATTTTCCATTTGGTTTTCAGTTCTATGATATATCTAGGTGTGGTTTTCTTTGTAATCGTCCCGCATGGGTTTTACAGAGCTTCTGGAATCTGCATATGATGTTTCATCTATGTTCAATATTCTCTCCTGTCATCTGGTTCTACAATTTTTTTTTTTGCAATGATTCTGGGGATCAAATCTAGGGTCTCACATGCTAGGCAAGCACTGTACCACTGAGATACACCCTCAGACCTCTAATCCTGTGTTCTTCTTATCTAATCAGCTGTTAAATCTATTGAGTTAGTAATGTGGGATACTATATATTTCATTTCCATAATTTCTATTTGATTTTCTTATTTATATATTTCTATTCTCTGGTAAAAATGCTTTAGGTACTCCTCTATTTTTCTCAGTTTTCTAATTTCTTCAATGTATTATTCATAATAAAATTTCTGTTCTTATTTAAATGTCCTTTTCTATTTGACCTCTGATATGCAAATCACAGTTTTTATTGTCTGATTTTTCTATTGGTTTGGATCATGTAATATTTCTTGGTATGCCTAATACTTTATTACTTTCAATATATCATTGTAAAGTAATCTCAAATTACATAAAATGTGAAAAAACACTACAAAGAACTTTCCTGAAACATTCAACAATAACTTTCCAGAATGATGCACTATTATCCTCTATAACACTGTTACAAATATACATCCATCAAATCTTACACTAATATTGACATATTACTAACATATAATTCTCAGACCTCACTCAAATGTCACCACCTGTTTCAATAATGTTAACTTATAGTGATTTTCTTGGTCTTAAGAAAAATACAGTTTTTTAAAAAATTAGTGCCTTGTGGTTATACATGATGGTGAGATTCACTGTGGTATATTCATATGTGTACGTAGGAATGTTAAGGTCAAACTCATTCTATTATCTTTCTTTACCCCATATTTCTTCTTTTTATTCTCTTATTCTCCTTCATCTGCTCCACTGATCTTTCTTCTATTTCTTTATCCCCCTCTCATTTTGGATTAGCTTCCACATATCAAAGAATATGTTCAACCTTGACTTTTTGGGACTTGCTTATTTTACTTACCATGATAGTCTCTAGTTCCAACCATTTACTGGCAAATGCCATCATGTATAGCCACAAGACACTAATTCAAAATTTGTATTATATACATATATATGCATTTGTGTGCGTGTGTGTATCAGAAAGATTAGTAGTGCAGAAGAAAGGGAACAGGGGGAGAAAGTAGTGGAAGGAAGGCAGAAGTACTGGGAACTGAATTTGAACAATTATATTCCATGCTTTTATAATTATGTCAAAATGAATCCTAATGTTATGTATAACTTGAAAGAACCAAAAAAAGGAAAGAATAAATATATGTAAATTATTTTTACATATTCCAGCAGTACTTTTGTAAAGTGCAAATTTTATGTGTTAATAAAATGCAACTGAAGTAGAAAATTTAATCTCTATTGTACCAAAACTCTAACACTGTACCTAACTTGTCTCTCACTATACTTGTCCAACTAGTGACAGAAGAGTAATGCTTCTGTATATAAAATCAGAAGTTCTCTTCAAAAGTACACCATACATACATAGGACACATCAATCTCTTCTCTCTTCTGAAGTAACCATGGTCAGTGGTTTAACACATATCCTTCAAGAATTTTTTCTATAGCTATATAAACATTTTTTAAATTTGTGTCTTTTACAACTTGCACTTTTCATTGACTAATATGCAAGTGGTTCATATTTACATATGTAAATTTCAGTTAATGATTCCATTAAGGACATCAGTTCCCCAACAATGTGGTTCAAATTTCATTTACCATGGTACATAATTATTGTGAATAATTACACAAACTTCATTGATAGCTCTTCAATCCATAAATCACTGAAGAACACACATGCATCATGATTAGTGATCAATCATACCACTTCTATCACACTCTGTCAGTGACCAGTCACTGTGTATGTTATTCAATCTACACTGGCAATAAAAATGTATAGTGTCCCAATTATAACTCCATATGAAATTTTAGAAAAAATGGTTAATCAACAAGAGAGCCAATGAAGATGAAAGTGTGGCAAAAAAAGGAGCAGAAAAGAAAGAGGAGAGAAAAGAAGTAGGAAGGGAGAAAGAAAGAGGCAGAAAGAAAAAATAACACTAGGAGTAAAATTCAAATCAAATAAAAATAATGTTATAGAAGAAATAGTTGACCATTCCATAAACTGTATATATGCAGCCAGAGGAACACAGAGAAGGGGAATTTGTCAACATAAATGAGGAAAGTAACTATGGTGAAAAGATTAAAGATGTCCTAGAGAAAAAGTGACTAGCAAAGACATCATATTAAAGAAACTCAAAGATAGTTCATAATATTGAAAGTACAGGGATAAAATATAGGAAGCTATCCCTTGGACAGGAATATTATACAAAGGTAGAAAAATTATGCTTACTTCATATCCTAAGTTACACAACAAGAATAAGGCAATAGGCTGGGCGCAGTGGTGCACACCTATAATCCCAGCAGTTAGGGAGGCTGAGGCAGGAGGATCACGAGTTCAAAGCCAACCTCAGCAACGACGAGGTGCTAAGCAAAACTCAGTGAGACCCTGTACATAAATAAAATTAAAATTAGGGATAGGGATGTGGGGATGTGGCTCAGTGGTTGAGTCCCCTGAGTTCAATCCCCAGTAGCAAAAAAAAAAGAATAAGGCAATATACAATTAATTGCTGTTGACCACAGTCACCCTACTGTTATAGAATTTTGGAAGCTACTTCTCCCGTCCACATGCACTTCTGCATCTATTAACCATCTTGTCTCCATTTCCCCTTAACTCCAACTTTGAAGCTTCTGGTAACTACCACTCTACTCTCTATTTCCATGAGATCAAGTTTTTAAGCTTCCATATATAAATGAAAAACATGTATTGTCTTTCTGTGACTGACTTATTTCATATGACACAATGTCCTCCAATGCCATCCATATTGCTGCCAAGATGAGAGGATTTTGAATGTCCCCAACACAATGATAAATGTTTACAGTGATGGATATGCCCATTACTCTGAACTAATTACCACACATTATATGCATGTACTGAAATATATTTATTCCATAAATAGGTACAATTATTATGTATTGATTTTTAAAATTAAATGTATTTTTAAAAGAAAAAAAGAATAAGGCAAGCACAATTCAAACTATCTTAATAAGTTTTTACCAAAAAAATCTTTATTTTTCAATGTTTGTTTTAAATTGCATTTATTTAGTGCACTAAATATTTTCATTGTTATTTACTTCCCTTTATATTTATGACTAAAGACATTTTAAGTTTTCACAAATATTTTCAATAAATACAGAACAATCATACTTTTGCCATTGTTTCTTTTTTTCATATTTTATTGGTGCGTTGTAGATGTACATAATGGTGGGACTTGTTACATATGTGTACATGCACACAATATAACAATATGATTTAGCCAATATCATTCCCCAGAATCTCCCCTTTCCCTCCCTTATCATTTATTTTTAAAATCACTTCACAGGGTTTCAGCTTTCAGAGACATTTTTATGGTCCCACACTACCAAGTAAAGAAAGGACTTCCTGTATTCCACATATCTTCCATGTTGGTCTGTATGTACCTACCTCATTAATTTTTACAATTACAGAATAGTCCACATATCTGATTCAGTGATCTAACCAAGTGTATCAAACTAACCCAAAATTCAGCAGTTTAAAATAACAAGGTCCAAATATGGGTGACTGGGGATATAGCTCAGTTGGTAGAGTGCTTGTCTCGCATGCACAAGGCCCTGGGTTCAATCCCCAGTACCACCAAAAGAAAAATAGCCAGGCGTGGTGGTGCACGCTTGTAATCCCAGCCCTTTGGGAGGCTGAGATAGGAAAATTGCAAGTTCAAAGCCAGCTTCAGCAATGGCAAGGCACTAAGCAACTCAGTGAGACCTTGTCTCCAAATAAAACACAAAATAGGGCTGGGGTTGTAGTTCAGTGGTTGAGTACCCCTGAGTTCAATCCCTGGTACAAAATAAAATAAAATAACAAAAAAATTATTAGATTTCCCAATTTTGTTCACTGACTGAGCTCACCTGGGAAGTTCTGTTTCCACATGGCATGGATAAGGTCACTCATGCACATGCATTCATACAGTTTGGCTAGGGTTAGAATGACTATGATATTCTCTCACTCTCTAGGGTCTCTTCCTCTATAGCTTCTCATTATTAAATAATCTATTCTGAGCTTTATGACATAGCAGATGACTTCCAAGATGACAAGCCCCAAGGTTCAAGTATGTGTCAAGTCTGTATAATGCTTCATGTTAACTAATGTCCTGTTAGCCAAAGAAAATCATGTGACCAGATCTAAGTTAATATGAGAATGATCTATTCTAAGCCATGAAGAACAGTTCATCAGGAGCCACAAATATAATAGTATCATTTGTGTACCCTGTTGACCAATATTTTGATTATAATTTTTCCCACTACAATGATATAATAAATATCATTAAAGAAAAATCTTGGCCCAAGTTAGCCCACACAAGAAATTATCCTAGGTAAAAATATAAACTGATCATACATTAAGATCATGAAATTTTAAATTCTATTTAAGACAGATAAAACTGAATTTTCATCCATGGTCTGTATTACTTTTCATCAATAAGGAAAAGATACAGAAGTACTCATTCCTGAAAACTTGCCAACACTGGAACTTATTAATCATTTTGTTTTCCAATCCAGGTCTTCATTGAGAGTGGCAGGGCTCCTTGGCAGCTTTCTATGTGGGCTTGGCTGGATGGTCAGGCGAAATGTCCAGATGGGACCCTGCTCCTGGTCCTCAGCCTGGCCATCAATGCAAGGAGTCCTTGGAGCTGGATTCCTCTCCATGCCCCTCAGACTTTCAAAGCTTGTAGCAGTCTATGAGTTCAGTGAGGAAGGAGGTCTTCTTGGTGCAGCAACTGATGAACTTGTGCTTCAGTAACTCCTTGGCAGTGGGTCAGAATCAGGGGGTTCTTGTTGAGGAAGGCCTCCACAAACTCCACGAAGGACTTTCTATAGTGGCCCTCCAGTGAGGGTGGGCTGTTCTTAGGAATCAGAATCAGGACATATATGGAGTGGAAGGTGGAATTGGGTAACTCCTCCTTTGCAAGTTCGATGGCCATAATGCCCAGAGACCAAATGTCAGCCTTAGGCCAACTGCCTGACAACCTCAAGTGCTTTCCAGAAGAGGATACCCACAAACATGTTCCTCTTGATCAGCATGTGCTGTGAATTGCCACCCTGAAATCTGCTAGCATCATGTTCCCTTGCTCTGACAGCAGCACACCAGCAGCTTTTCTATCTCATTGAATCTTGCACTCCACGCAAATAATCCCAGCCCTTCAGAATCTCCCACAGGATGGTGGTAATGAAGGTCTCCTCCACTGGGCTCGATTTCAGCAAGTCCAGTGCTCAGCCCCCACCCAGGTACATGATAATCCACAGCTTGGTCATCTTCAGGTAGGAGTCAAAGTAGTCCATGATATAGGGACTGCCACACTGGCTGACCATGGTGATCTCCTGCTAGACATCTTTGATCTCACCTTCTGCCTCCTCTAGTTCAATGATCTTGATGGCTACCACCTACTTGGTGTGATAGTTGATGCTCTTGTACACCTCTCCAAATGAACCCTTGCCAATTCAGTCAAGCTTTGTGAAAAGCTTATCAGGTTCACCCAGCAGTGCTGGTGCAAAAGTGAGTCCAGGTCTTCACCACCTAGGCACCAGCCCTCACTGCCTGGAGGCCTGCTCACTCAAGCAGCTCAGGGAGCTCCATCTTGGACTCCTGACCTGCTCTGCATAGAACACATGGGGTCTCATCACAGCCTCAGGTGCCCAGAAAGCCCAGGCCTCCCAGATCACAAGAAGGCGGCACTAAGGGCCAAAATTTATAGATCTTTTTAATAATTTTCCAAATTGGGAAACAAAAAAATCTCATTTTGTTTTAATCTGTACTTATTTTAATGTTAGTAAAGGTAAGGCTATTTTTGTATTTTGAGTATTTATACTTTGTTCTGTCCATTTTTCTATTGAGTTGTCTTAATCCACAGGAATATACCGTAAATAAAGTATTGATCTCTTTTTCCATTTCACATTCTGCAAATATTTTCTCACTTTTTTTAGAATTTCATTTATGATGACTTTTATTCCATAGAAGCTAATAATTTATATATCATCATATCCATCATCTTTTCCTTTAGCAAGGATAATCTCTATTCCCAAGACTGTAAAAATTATTTCTTCCTGGGTGAAGTAGTGCATACCTGTAATCCCAGCTACTTGGGAGGAGGCAGAGAGATTGCAAGTTCCAGACCAGCCTGAGCAACTTAGGAAGACACTGTCTCAAAAGAAAACAAAAAGGATGGGTGCCAGAAGCCATCCATGACCCATGCGTGGACTGAAAAATGTTGGAGCCATTAGACAGGGAAGCCTGGTATCAGGAATTCCCAGAAGGAATCCACTGGTTTGAAAACGCCTGATTCACAGGGTGCCCTGCCTAATTCACCGCTCAAGTTCTAGCTCAGCTCGGGAGATGGGAGCCAGACAGCCTCTCAGAGATGGGTGTAGCCTGTCAAATGCCAATCAACCTGTTTACTGCAGGACCCCTGCCACAATGAGAAGGAAGCACGGAAACAAGACTCCTCTCACTGAAACCTTATCCCTGCCTTTGATGTACTCCCCCTTAAATAAAGAAGGGGGGGGGCTTTTTTCAATTGTTCATTTCCAGTTTCCATCAGGACTGGAATACCTTCAGGTGCTCCACTTTATAAATCTAATTTCTGGATTTGTTTTTATTTCTTACTGATTATTTCAGACTTTTTATTTTCCCAGGCAGCTCACACCTCCTGGGCAAGAACCTGCTCTGTGGGGGTGCTGGCCACCCCATTGTAGATGGGGATGTAGCTCAGTGGTAGAGTGCTCAATGGGTTCAAACAACAAAATATAATGTTTGTCTATTATTTGTATCTTTTTTTCTTTTACATTTAGTTTTTATTTCTCCTGAGTTTTATTTTTGTGTCTGAGACATGTGTGAATGGTCCAAACACCATTTATTGACTGCTCTTTTCCCCCACTAGATTTATTTATCCTTTTAGAACATTTTTCCTTTTAGAACATGGGAGCCACTGTGCTCACTTCTCATGCATTTTTCTTACAGATATAACTTTAGAATCATTCTGCCAAGTTCCAAAAACTATTGCATTCAATTCTGGCTGGCATTGTATTAATTTTTTTCAATTATTTGAAGGAATATCTAAAAATGAAAAACATAATCACTGAAATTGAAAAACTGTAGTTAAGATTAGATAGCAGGTAAAAATATCTGAAGAGACTTGAAAAACAGGTTGGAAATATAAACAGACCACAATAAAATGTATGAAACACAAAACAAAATGTAAAATTTTAAATAGAGGCCTAAGGTTGTTTCATTTAGAAAAGGTAACATTTTAAGCTAATGTTTAAGCAAAAATATTTATAACACTTATCAAAGATAGCCTTTTTCAGCAATCTTCTTTAAACAGATTTTGTGACATTAATAAGTAGCTTTATATAGGAAAAACACTGTAATATTTAAATTTTCTTATTATAACAATAAATTTCACCAATTTTAAATCTCAGAACAGGATTCATATAATATGTTGTTTCAGATCTTTTTATCTCTCACTTGTAGCTTATTTTCAGGAAGTTACTTTATCAATTCTTCTGCCTCTTTGTTCTATCTTCATAGTCATGTATGAGTCCTAGTAAACATATCACTGGTTCACTACTGAAATAATTTTATAGCTTATTTTCTTCTCTTCAGAATCCTTTGAACACCAGTCATCCTATAGAGTTAATATATTCTTCAAATTTAGATCCACACAGGGTTGGGAATGTAGCTCAGTGTGCTTGCCTAGCAAGCACAATCCCCAGAACCTCAAGAAAAAAAACAGATCTACACAATCTGAGAAATTAAATGCTTTTTAAGGAGGTTTACACAATACAGATTTCCTGCTGGAACCAACATCTTTTATATATACTATATTAGGTATCTCCTTTTTAAAATCTCAGCTATTACTTTAAAAACTAAGAGAACTGTATTCTTTGAACTCAGAATACTTTCTACATACATTTATTTTGTCACTTAATCATGTGTTGCTTTGTTTCATTATTTTAATCATTTTTACAAGCACCTACCTTACAACCTTAACAAAAATGTAACCTCACCAAGAACAGTTCTATTCAATTTGCAGAGCATCTAACCACAGTGCTATCTATGCATCCCCAATGGCCCAAACAATAGTACTTGACTTATTAATTATTTAATAAAATCCCTATTCTGTTTTTTGTTTTAGTTTCCAAATCTTTCTTAGTTCCTATTCCCTGGTCATTGGCTTATTGCTATACTTTTTACTTCATTATTTGGACTGTGTATTTTCTTTCTAAACAAGAGATTATTTTCTTGGGTTCTTATTTTCCCCCTTGAGAAACAACAACCAAAAAAAATGGATAAAAGCAAGTTCTCTTATTTTAAAAATTCAAAAAGGAGCATACCCTTCTCATACGCAATTCTTCTAATGCTTCCAGTAAACTTGTTTTGAAATCTAGTAACTGAATGGAAAACATTGTCTCTGAAGAACTTTGAAGAGTAAAGGCAGATGATGATGATTCAGTGTTGAAATCATTCTCCATATTAACATTTATTTCCTGTAACATAAAAAGGTTTCAAATTAAAAAAGTAATCTGTTTTCCAAGTAAAAATACAGTTACCACAAAAATGTAACAACCTGTACCCCATAATCTTCCAAGTTCGAGAGTATGTAACAGTGTTTTATCATTCCTACTCCATCTTTCATACAAAAACACTTAGCAACAATAGTCCTATTCCATTTCTCCATAGCTAAGGATTTTTCTGGTACCCAAGTTCCCTCAGAGACAACATTCTGCCCCTAAACACCAGTCTCTTAAAGGTTGTGTTCCTAATATTGCAGGCAAGGTTTGGCCTTTCAGTAGCTCTTCATGCCAAGATGGATGTACATTCTCTTCCTAAACTTTGCCTTGACATAAAGCTATTTTGCAAGGGATTGTGTAAACACTAATTAATAGTAACATGACCTCTAAACTCAACAAAATTGCAAAAGACGACTTCGGTAACTATTTTTTTAAGACCAAGGTATTTAAACATCTTCTCAATCCAGAAAATGTATGAGTCAGCCTCCAAGAAACTTTCCTTTTCAACTTTTCAATTTCAAATAATTATTGGAAGTAGTTGTGAAGTAATGTACAGGACCATTCAGGCAGCCTCCTCCAATGTTAACATCTTGTAGTATAACAATAGGACAGTAAAATATTGTATATGTGACACTGATACAATCCCCAGAACTCATTAGGATTTACCAATTAGCTGTGCATTCTATATATACACGTGCACACATGTATATATACTTCTATGCAAGTTAATCATGTGTAATAACTTCATGTAACTATGACCATCATCAAGAAACAGAATTCTAACACCAACACAAGCTACCTCAAGCAGTCCCTTTATTGCTATACCCACTCCTTTCCCCCATCCTTACCCTCAGAAAACATTAATCTTAATTTCAGATGAATTTGTCATGAAATTTTATATTATGATAGATGGTGAGAGAAATCTCAACCTATTAGTACAATCTAAAATACTTGCACATCGGTAATGTGTGCATGAACCTTGCAGACACAAGCAAAAATTCCTTCTACAGGAATATAACTTTATGAAAGGTTCTCAAGAAATCTTCACAAATAATTTTTCAAGGACAATCAGCAGCACAAAAAGATAATCAGGTAAGGAAGGAAACATGACATTATGAGAACCAATACAAAATATAGATAACAGAAACAGATACATACTGGAGACTTTCGCATTATCACACAGCCTATGCTTACTATGTTTAAAGGCACAACATCAACCTGTAATCTCAGCAGTTTGGGAGGCTGAGGCAGGAGGATCACAAGTTTAAAGCCAGCCTCAGCAAACGCGAGTCACTAAGCAACTCAGTGAGACCCTGTATCTAAATAAAATACAAAATAGAGCTGGGGATGTGGCTCAGTGGTCAAGTGTCCCTGAATTTAATCCCAGTACCAAAAAAAAAAGAGAAAAAGAAAGTCAAGCTTGAAAGTATCTACAAAAAAAAAGCAGATTTTTAAAATTTAGTGAAACATCTAGGTATTCGCTAAGATCTGCAAAGAAAAGATACCTGAATTGATATGTTTGTAGAAAATGGGGTGTAACTTAAAAAATGAATTAGTGCTGGGTGTGGTGACTCACACATCTAATCCCAATGGCTCAGGAGGCTGAGACAGGAGCATCTCAAGTTCAGAGCCAGCCTCAGCAACTTAGCAAGGTCCTAAGCAACTTAGTGAGACCCTGTCTCAAAATAAAAAATACAAGTGCTGGGGATGTGACTCAGTGGTAAAGCACCCGGGTTCAATATTCAGTAACCCGCCACCAAAAAAAAAAAGAATTACTATAGTAGAAAATAGATTATGTCAAGTATCTAGCAGAAAGGAAATAAAAATTTTTTAAAGTACAAAACAAAAATTAAGAAAAATGGAATAAAGAGTGAAAAGTTGTAATACAGTTCCAGAAAGAAAAAAGAAATGGAGAAAGACTATATTTTGAATAAATAAATGAAAATTTCCAGACCTGAAGAAGGCAAGAAGCTAGATATCAAGAATCCTAGTGAATTCCACAGTGGGTAAATAAAAAGGAACCCACACCAACAGATATCACAGTAAAGTAACCCAAAGTAATCCTGAATTTTTTTAAGTTTTGGAGTCAGCAATTTATTACTTTATTTACTTATTTATTTTTGCAGTGCTGGAGATCAAACTCAGGGCCTCAGGAATGGTAGGCAAGCACTTTGCCACTGAGCTACACCCCCAGACCCCAATCCTGAAAATATTTATTTTTTTAGTTATAGATGGACACAATACCTTTATTTATTTTATATTTTTAATGTGGTGCTGAGGATTGAACCCAGTGCCTCACATGTGTTAGGCAAGAGCTCTACCACTGAGCTACAACCTCAGTCCCCAGCCTCACTTACAATGATAATGCTACTAGAGACTTGGACACTTTATTATGAAAAACAATAAATCCCTCAAGAAAGTACAATTTTAAACATATATTCACCTAATGCTGGAGCACCAAATTACAAGACCATTCTTTCTCCAAATTGTGTTCTTAGCACCTCTGTCAAAACTCAGTTGGCTGTAGATGCATGGATTTACTTCTGGGTTGTTTATGCTGTCCTACTGGTCTATGTGTCTGTTTTATGCCAATATCATGCTGCTGTTTTGATGACTACAGTTTTGTAGTATATTTTGAAGTCAGGAAATATAATCCCTCCTGCTTTGTTCTTTTGCTCAAGATGGCTCTGGTTTTTCGGGGCTTTCAATGGTTCCAAGTAAGTTTTACAATTCTTTCAATTCTTTGAAGAATGTCATTGGTATTCTTCTAGGAATTGCATTGAATCTGTACATTGCTTTGGTCACTATAGATATTTTAACAGTGCTGATTCTTCAAATCCATGAACTCAGGATGTCTTGCCATTTTTGTATGTCCTCTTCAATTTCTTTCATCAATGTTTTTCAATTTCCATTATAGAGATCTTTTTCTTAGGTTCATTTGTTCATTCTCTCTCTCTCTCTGTCTCTCTCTGTCTCTTTTATATGTGGTGCTGAGGATCAAATCCAGTATCTCACACATGCTAGGCAAGCATTCTACCACTGAGCTACAATCACAACTCTACTATAGAGAGCTTTCACCTTTTTTGTTAAATTCATTTGTAGGTATTTTTATAGCCAATGCATTTTTTATATTTTTTATTTGGCTCTGTACCTGTTGTCTATTTTTTCTAAATGCACCAAAAAATGTGTCACATAGCAAAAATTTTTCCATGTTTTTTAACACATCAGATGATTTTTGTCATATAATGTGCTTGAGTACATTATTGATACTTTGTGTTGAAACTACTGTTGCTGGTTCCTATGTCTTCATTTTTGCTTTTTTCTCATTTTGACAAAGAGTAACCTCTAATTATTTTCTATGAAGGGTGAACTGAAGCTAAACTTTTAGAGATATAACAATGTTTACAAAGTACTTTTCTAACCTCAAGCTTAATGGACAGTTGGGCCTCAGCTATGGGAAAGTTTTCCTAGACATTTCTTTTTTTTTTTTTAATTTAATTATTTTATTTAAATGCGTTTCAAGTCATAGTACATAAACAGAGCTCAGTTTTTCCATTTCTCTGGTTGCAAATCAGACAGAGTCACATTATTTGTGTCTTCATACACGCACCAGGGGCAGTAATGACCCTCTCGATCAACCATCATTACTATACCCATTTCCCTTTCTTTCCTCCCACCTCCCCCCTGCTGCATCCAGAGCTCCTGCATTTCTGCTATGTTTCCCCTTCCCATCCCTCTTATGTATCCTCATCCACTAATCAGAGAGAACATTCGGCATTTGGTTTTTTGGGATTGGCTTACTTCACTAAGCATAATGTTCTCCAATTCCATCCATTTGCCTGTAAATGCCATAATTTTATTTTCTTTTATTGCTGAATAATATTCCATTGTGTATATGTACCACAGTTTCTTTATCCATTCATC
>PVHX01024475.1:0-23934 GCA_004024805.1 Geosciurus inauris
TCTCTCTCTCTCTCTCTCTCTTTTTTTTTTTTTTTGTAACTTGGCTAAGGCTATATCAATTTTATTTATTTTTTCAAAGAAAAAATTTTTTGGATTTTTTTGTTTCAATTTAATTGATTTCAGCTCTGATTTTTAATTATTTGCTGTTTTTTTACTGCTTTTATTGTCAATATATTCTTTTTTTCCTAGGGCTTTGTGATATAATGTTATTTATTTGTTGACTTTCTATTCTTTTAGGTAATGAGCTCAATGTGATGAACTTTCTCCTTAGCACTGCCTTCATAGTGTTCCAGAGATTTTGATATATTGTATCACCATTCTAAACTTAATGCTAAGTATTTTTTAATTCATCCCTGAAATCTTCTGGTATCCATAGGTCATTTAAGAGTGTATTATTTAGACTCCAGATGTTAGAGTAGCTTCTATTTTTTAATCATTGATTTGTAATTTCATTCCTTTATGATGTAATAGAATGAAAGGTATTATCTCTATTTTTTTGTATTTTCGAAGAGTCTCTTTGTGGCGAGATTCCAAATCAGTGAACCTTCAGGACCCAGCAATTGCTGGTCCATGCTGGAAGACTGAACCCCAGAATCCCCCCGGGGTTTCACTTGTGGGGTAGAGTATCCAACTTTTAGTCCCCAGGTTTCCTAGTATCAGGTTCAGTCTCCAGTCTCTCCTGCCCCAGCCCTTCTGAATTCATGGCCATGCATGTCTCTCCCAGCTGGTCCTGAAAACAATGGGATTGTAGGAGGGGAGAGCCAGATGGGTTTCCATGTCCAGTTGTCCCCTGGGTAAACCTCTCTTCATGTTTAATTTTCTCCTCTTCACTTAGGAGCACTTTTTATTGTGTGATGTGGGTTTGCCAGGCATGTATTTTCAGGCTAGATTCGGGTTTGCCAGGACTTGGTTCCTTAGCTGCCAGTTTCTGTGCCTGGGCTACAAAATGGTTCCTTCCTCTTTCCTCCACACACTGAAGTTTCTTTCCCATACAAGGCTATTGTGCAGCATGCCTTTCAGTTTAGTCAGACAGTGTCTTTGGCCTCTGAACTTGCTATACCCACATGCACCTCAGTTCCCCTAAAAATTTGTATTTCTTTAATTTCCTTATCCTTCCACTGTGCTCACAAAGGGATCACTCTGCCTGGTGCCTCCCGCTGTGGTAGTGGCTGTGGCATGGGAGAATTCTTCCTCATTTTGTTATATCTAACCTCCTGAGTCTTCAATCTGCTTGGAGTGTCTAGTATTAAATTCCAATAACCACCCCTCCCCCTTGCTTTTTTTCCTATTCACCCACCTTGCTAAGAAGCTTCTTGTCTGATTTCTTGGTTTCATGCCTTGGAGCAGCCAGGAAAGTGACCTGCTCTATTCTGTCATCTTCACAACCCTTCAGTGACTTGGGATGAAGAATATTTCTGTCACTCAAGAAACTTTCTGTCACTCAAGAAACTTTCTGTCACTCAAGAATATTTCTGTCACTCAAGTAACTTTCTAGTCCCTTTCCTCTCTGTCTCCTAGAGGAAACCACTATTGTAAATTTTATACTTATTGATTACTTTTATTTTTTGCATGAATTGCATAGACATTACAGTAGGTACTCTTTTGTGTTAGTTTCTTTCTTCTCCAGGTTTCCAGTATATGTGGTAATGTTTGACTGCAATGCAGCCATGCTCATATAATATAGTCCATGGTTGGTCTCATAGTACAACAGCAGGGCTTAGAACCTGTGACAAGGTTTGTGTGTTGTATTCCCATAGTTTCTAGTGTTGCATGGCTTACTAAAAATTACAGCCCTCAGTTGTAAGTTATTAACACTTTGAATGACATGCATCACTATGTCATTGTATTTAGCTGTTTACTTGTTTTTACTATCAGTGCATCCCTACTATATCCAAAGAAGAAAAGTCAGTTCTGAATACTATGCTTTTAAGGCTTAGATGAATGTGGATTATTTTATTATCCTATTATATGACTAAGTGTTTTTTTATTATATACAGGCATAGTAGCTATGCTAAAGTAATAAAATATACATCAAAATTATTTGATTAATAACTCATAATATTTTCACTCACAGAAAATCAAATTTCAGAAAAATTTGGAATCTTAAAATGGAGTATTTTGTTAATGCAAAATTTATTTTTAAAAGCTAAAAATATTCAAAATAAAGCCTAAATCAAAGTAAAATTCTGAGTAGCTCATTTGTTAGCCAACCAAGGAAAATTGTCTACCAATATTGAGTTAACTAAATTGTGTTTGATTATAGGAGAGGAAGAAATGTATCCTGAGAAAATAAACTTGATTAAGACTATTAATTGTTTAGTGGGAATAGTTGCTTGAAGAATTGAGGACTTTGAGGGTATTAGATGGAGTAAATACACTTACCATCTTCCTCCTACTAAAGGAAGATAAAAGTACTGGATATTATATATAAAAAAGCCATAAGAAGACTCTGAAAGGTGAAGAGAATAAATAGGAGAATAAATAGAGTGTTGAACCCAGTGAATTCCTGAGTCTTTTTTCTGACTTGTACATCCCATATGGAAGACCGGAGAAGACAGCAATCCCATAATGCCAATAGAAACAGACAAAAATATTTCCTAAAAAGAAAACATGAACTGTATAACTAAAGGGCTACTTAATAAAATCGAAAACTTTAAGAAAATTAGCACTCAAAGCCAGCCAAGCATGGCAGGAAAAACTGGCTGAACTTCACCTTCACCAGCAAAGGTAGAGCAAAAAATCTGGATATCTTCTCTAGGGAAGCTGTAAAACTGGATCCTAACTGTGGAATGATTGTCAAAGGCTGAGTAGGGAAATGGTTTTTCACAGCTGCTGAGTGGTGATGAGTACCCTCTCAACCCATGGTCTTGGTGAAAATGATATGGGAGGCCTGGAACTTACCACCTCCATTGCCACCATGCATAGGTAGTGAGATCAACTTCTTCATAATCAATGGAGACCACTTTGGGATCCCCAATTTCCACTACTTCTCAGAAGCAGCAAGGAGCCCCACCCTTCTAGCTGCCAACACTGCTGAGAACCCGGGCTTCCAACTGCACCTGGCAGTAACAAAATGTAAAAAAAAAAATTGAGAGAAAGGGAAGAGCATACTATAAATAACTTTATAGACATCCATTTGACAACTGAGATGAAATAAACTAACTCTTTGAAAATTGCAAACTATTACAATTTACCCAATAAGAAAGATGATTTGAACAGCTCCATAACTATTAATAAAATTGAATTCATACACAGACATGAACTCTAATAATGCAAACATAAGGATTTATATTCATACATTTATATGCTTTTTGACAAAGATGTGAAAGCAATTTTATAGAGAATGAATAGTCCTTTAAAGATGCTGTTGAGCAATTAGATATCCGTAACAGAACATTTGATCTTGACCTAGACAATACTTGATATAAATATTAAGTAAAAGAAATATCATAGATTTAAGTGTAAAATACAAAATTATTAAACTTTTAGCCAATAACTCAGGAGATAATCTTTGGGAACTGGGGTTTGGTGAAGAGTTTTTACTTATAATACTAAAGTACAGTACATGAAAGTCTAAAATTGATAAATTGGTAAATTGCACAAAAATAATTTTTGTTCGCTCTGTGAAAGACTATAAAGAGACTGAAGAAATAATTTGCAGACGCTAAGAAAATATTGGAAAAATAATGCAAAGCTCAATGATAAAAAACAAACAATTCAATCAGAGCATGGACAAAAGATATGAAGAGAAGTGGATATATGAATGGCACGTGGATATATGAATGGCAAACAAGGAAATGGGAAAATGTTCAAAATCGTTAGTCACCAAGAAAATATAAATTAAAACTACAATGAATTATATCATACACCTACTTGAACAGTTAAAATAAAAACAGTTAACAACACCAATGCTGGTGAGGATGTAGA
Source organism: Geosciurus inauris (assembly GCA_004024805.1). Lineage (NCBI taxonomy): Eukaryota > Metazoa > Chordata > Mammalia > Rodentia > Sciuridae > Geosciurus > Geosciurus inauris. The sequence goes on from PVHX01024475.1 coordinate 3,928, forward strand.
AAACCTCCATCTCTCATATATTGTTAGTAAGTAAAATGTTGTACACCCAGTTTGGAAATTATTTGGGAAGTTTCTTAAAAACCTAAACATACACTGAGTATATAACTTGGCAAATACGTTAGTAAGCATTTATCACAGAGAAATAAAAACTAAAATCCATTAAAAAACCTATATAAAATTGCTCATAGCAACTTTATTTGTAATAGCCCAAGTGGGATATAATCAAAATGACTCTCAGTAGTTGAAAAACAAACTGTGGTGTAGGCATGTAAATCTTCAACAACAAAAATTAAAAACTTATATTATCTTAAAATTTAAATTTATATTATCAACAACTTAAATTATTTGAAGAGCATAATGCAATATGGAGAAAAACCTCAAAAGGCCACATGCTGTATAAGTCCATTTATATAACATGTTTTTTAAAAACAGGAAATCATAGAGAGAGGAAAAGGATTAATGGTTGTCAGGAGTTGGAGATGGTGATGGTGAAGGTGGTCTAATTTTAAGGGCTAGTACACGGAAGGTTTTTCTAGTGATGGAATAGCTTTGTATTTTGATTTTGTGATGGTTATTATAGTAATTTACTCATACAATAAAACAGGAAAGTTATTACCACTTATTTAAGGAGTCATTGTTGAGTGCAAAATAGTGAGGAATTAAACTTCTAGGAAGTCTGCATGAAAAAACTACAAGTAAGAATACGTTCAAAGATATTCAGTATGACCTGAAGTGGAATCTGCAGAGAGATGTTATATACAATGCTGGTAAAAATATGTGTGACACAGAAAGAGATTAAGGTGAAAAAATTTGTAAGGCTTTGAAAATTCAAAGTACTTGTATTAGTCACCAGCAGATAATTTCTGGAACATACTTGAACATTTCCAACAGATTTTGTGGTAGACAGCAGTAGCATAAATCAAGATGTCTCCTAGTTAAAAAAAATTCCATTTTTCTTATTAGAGGAACTGTGTTTAATCAGTGTGCAACCTGAGTTAAAAAAAAATCCTACTTTATTACTATATTTTGAATTTTATCCATAGTTTTTTTTTGTAGAAATTTATTCTCTTTCTTGTTAAATATTTATAAAACGCTGAAATTTAGCTCTTGGCCCACAAAGTCTATATACTCTCTAATCCTTTTCAGAGGTCTCTGGTCCCTTTCTAGCTGGTTATTATTTGAGTATACAAAAACTTTTGACTTCTAAATGTCAATTTTATATCTTGCAACCTTTAGTGAATTTTTGAGTGGTTTGATGAATCATTGATTTTCTAAGGATTTTAAAAAATACCAATTACTTCTATAATACAGAAAATCTTATTTTATTTTTATTATAATGAGATAAAAATTAAAGTCAATGATTTTCTCTAGTCTAATTGCATTAGTTAATATTGCTAGTTCAATAATAAATACTGGTGGCACTAACAGACATCTTCATTTTGTTCCTGATCTTGATGAAAATGTCCATAATGTTTTCCCACTGGGAAAAGGCATTTTTTGATGACTGAGTTATATAATATTTATTCTATTAAATATTCATCTATCAATCTATGTTACCCAGTCCTCTGCACCAGTGCTGAACTTTATCAAAGATCTTTTTACACCAAAGGAAATTTATGCTTTTCTCTTTATGTATATTATCACAAATAGTTTTAATGGTTTTTCAACATTGAATTATTCTTATTCCCAGAATAAATATGACATACTTTAGTATCTTGTTGCTAATATTTTATTCAGTATTTTTTCCATCGCTTAACAAAATAATATGGATCTGAAAGTATATATTTTTTTCTTTTAGAAGCTGTGTTTCTTAGATTAGATACCAAATGTATACTTTCTTCTTAAAAAGGGTTTTAAAAGTTCCTTTATAAGTTCTAGAACAATCTTTGTGATATTGGAATATTTTGCTGTTTGAAGTTTTGATAAAATTTACTCAAGAAATTCCATGATGGCTTATTTATTATGTTGTTTTGGTCTTCTATAATTGCTTTGTGAGTCACTGGAATTGTCTTACACTGAAATTTATGTGCAAGGTCTATTTTTTGTGACTTACTATTTCTTCTTTGTTCATGTCATTTCTGCTTTGTGAGGAAGACTTGTATTATTTTGGTGTGACATTCATAATTATTAGATCTTCATATAAATTTAGCATTATGAAATGTCCTTATCATAGTGTTTTATGATTTTTGCTTTTTTAATTTACACTGTTTGAAATTCCATTTTATTGTATTTTTAATTTCCAATGGTGCTTGTCCACCTCTTACACTCAGATTACTTTTATGTGTGTATCATATATAAAATGTAATCTTAAATTTTGTTTCATTAAATTTGAAAAATCTCTTTATTTTAACAGGTAAATAAAATATATTTGCATTTTTTGATATGGCTGTTAAGTCACAATTTTGTACTATTATTTTTGTTAAACTTGTATGTACAATATTGTTATTTATTGTATTCTATTTTATTTTTCTATTTTTCTAAAATTCTTTTATTATTTAGAAAGTTTGGAATTATTCTGCAGACTAATGCTTACACTTATTTCTTTACTTTCTGCTTAGTTTTCAAAAATAAATTTTATCTTTTGATTTTAAACTCATAATGATTGATAAATTTATTCTACTTTCTCTTTTTTCTTCTTTTTACATTCACTTCTTAAATTTTATTACATTTTTTCATAGCATATATAATTTTGCCCCTTAAAGGTACGTCTTTGTCTATTCAGGCTGCTATAACAAAATACCATAGAGTGAGTGACTTATAGGCTGGGAGGATAAAAATTAAGGCACCAGCAGATTTATTGTTTGATGAGGGCCTGCTTCCAGATAACTTTTTGCTAAAATGTGCTAGATGTGGTAAAGGGGTTATCTTGGACCTCTTTTATAAGGGTTATAATCCCATTCATGTGGATTCCACTCTCATGAACTAACTAAATCCTCAAGTCCCCACCTAATAATACCATCACCTTGCAGTTAGGAACTTCAACTTAAGAGGTTCTTTTTTTGGAGTGGGGAAAGTTAATCCATCCATTCGGACTATCTATGCTTTGCAGAAGTGTTTCAGTAATATCTTGGTTTGAAGAAGTACATTCATTAGTGAATTTCTTAAAATAGGCTCATAAATAGAGTATTATTTGAGATTCTACAAATTTATAACTATGTTTTTATATTTCTGACATTTTATATACAGCTTGGCTGAATATAAAATCTGTGGATCTAACTTTGTTTTACTGAATTACTGAAGATGTTGTCCATTCTTATATCATTTCAAATGCAGATGGAAGTGGATGAAATTCCAGAGAAAATTACAAAAAACTGATTTCTATACCTCAACATTGATCCTGCTTAGAAAGAAATCAGGAAAACTATTCCATTCACAATACCGCCCCCCCCCAATAAAACAAAACAAAACTGGGAATTAATCTAACCAAGGAAGCGAAAGATCGCTACAATGAAACTTATCAAACACTGAAGGAAAAAATTGAAGACCTTAGAAGATGGAAAGATCTTTCATGTTCTTGGATAGTCAAAATTAATAATGCCAAATGGTCATACTACCAAAACCAATATACAGATCCAGTAAAATACCAATGTCATCAAAATACCAATGACATTTTTCATAGAACTAGACAAAAATAGTTTTAAAATTCATTTGAAAAAATAAGAGACCTAGAAAAACAAAGAAATCCTGAATGAGAAGAGTGATACTGGAGGCATCACAATACCCAATCTCAAATTATACTACAGAGCTATAATATTGGCATCAAAATAAAGATGAAACTCAATGAAACAGAATAGATAGTACAGGAACAAACCCATATACTTAGTCATTTGATACTTGACAAAAGTGCCAAAAAATGTTGGAGAAAATAATAAATGGTGCTTGAAAAACTGGATATCCATTTGTAGAAGAATGATTTTAATCTCTATCTTTTGTCCTGAAGAAAAGTCATATAAAAATGGACCAAAGACTTAGCAATTACACTGATAACTTTGCAACTGATGGAAGAAAACACAGGATCAGAACTGCATCATAGGGGTGCAGGCACCAAATTCCTTAACAAGACCTCTAAAGCTCAAGAACTAATAAGTAGTACACCATCAAATCAAAAATCTTCTACACAGCAAAGAAAGTTATTAAGTGTGAAGAGAGAGCTTACAAAATGGGCAACAATCTTTGTCAGTTAGTTACTCCTCTGATGGTGTTTTAATATCTAGAATATATAAAGAACTCAAATAGCTTAACATAAAAAAATCAATAAATGGGCAAAGAGCTAAACAAGCATTTCTCAAAAGAAGAAACATAAAGGGTCAACAAATATGTGAAAAAATGTTCAACATTTCTAGCAATCAGGGAAATGCATATCAAAACTACACTAAGATTCACCTTCCTCCAGTCAGAATGGCAATTATCAAGAATACAAATAATAATAAATGTTGGCAAGGATGAAGAGTAAAATGTATACTCCTGTGTTACTCGTGGGATTGCAAACTAGTACAAGCACTCTGGAAAGGAGTATGCAGATGCCTTAAAAAAACAAGGAATGAACCCACCATATGACTTAGCTATCCAACTCCTTAGTATTCATCCAAAAGAGCTAAAATCAGCAAACTGTAGTGATGTAGTCCCATCAATTTTATAGCTGCACAACTTATAATAGCCAAGTTATGGAACCAGCCCAGATGCCTGTCAATAAATGAATAAATTAAATTTAGAATATGTACACAATGGAGTTTCACTCAGCCATAAAGATGAAATTATGGCATTTGCTGATAATTAGATGAAAATGGAGAACATCTTGCTAAGTATTTTCTCTCATATGTGGAAGCTAGAACAAAATAAGGGGAGAAAGGGAAGGGTCAAATATCATACAGATATAGGGAAGACCAGTGGAGTAGAAGAAGGAGATCAAGATGGAGGAAGGAGGGGTAGGAAAGGAGAAGAAATTCAGAATGCATTTAACAAAATCATTCTATGTGAATGGATAAATACACTACAGGTAATTCCACTGTTACATATATGTAGAAAGTGCCAATCAAATAAATACATAAAGGAGTAAATGGAAAATCAATACAGTAGAGAAACTGGAATAAGAGGAGGAAAAGTGGGGGAATTGGAACTGAAATGGAGTAAGTGAAATTCAATGCATGTATGGCTTTGTCAAACTGAACCCAACTACTATGTATAACTATAATGTTTTAATAAAAATGTGTAACAACATAGAAGGATGATTGGAACCATATCAATATGTACATATTAACCAATACAGTACAACATTAGAAAATATTTCTATGCTATAATTCTAAAATTAATATTTCAAATTATATTTTTTTAAAAAAAGAAGTTAGTGGTCAACCAGACTGACTATCCTTTGGAAATAACAACACATTTGTGGGATATAATATGTGTTGGTCTCTCACCTCATTTTGTAGAATTTGTATAAAGTGTTAGTCTACTGTTTTCTTGCTTTATAGGTGACTTTTGTCAACTAGAATTCCTTCCATTACAAGAGAACGTTTTTCTTATGACCTGAAATGTTTTCTTGCCAATATTTAAATTCTAACATTTTTCACCAGTTTTCTCCAATCTTTCCCTTTCCCTTTTCCTTCCTTCCTTCCTTCCTTCCTTCCTTCCTTCCTTCCTTCCTTCCTTCCTTCCCTCCCTCTCTCCCTCTCTCCCTCCCTCCCTCCCTTCTTTCTTTCTTTCTTTCTTTTTCTTTTTTTCTTTTTAATACTGGGGATTGAAACGCTGAGCCACATCCCTAGCCCATTTTATATTTAATTAAGAGACAAGATCTTGCTAATTTGCTTAGGGCCTCACTAAGTTGCTGAGGCTGGCTTTGAACTCATGATCCTCCTGTCTCAGCCTCCAGAGCCTCTGGGATTATAGGCGTGTGCCACTGCACCCAGCTCCGGTCTTTAATAGGTAGATTTTTAATTCTTTTTTTATTTCAAAAAATCTTTCTTGAATAATAACCTTAAATTTTATTAGATTCCATTAATTTCTTTTCAATGAATCTGTTTCTGATGGTTGAGAAGAGTGTATTCCATTATAAGAGAGAGACAATCGTATCATTGTGATAATGTGGCGCTGACACAAGGATATAGAAGGACAGACATAACAGTCAATGGGAAAGACTAGGGAATCTAGAAATTTATAACAATATTAGAATTATGTCCCAAAATGCCATTGCAGCAAAAATGAATATTACTTCCAAACAGGTGATACTGTAAAGAGAGGCAGTATATAGATGTATGCCAGATGTATAAATTAACTCCAAGTGAATCATGAGCCTAAATGTAAGTTTATATAATGAAACTTATGAAAGAAAACATTGGATGAACTTTTCTCAATATTAGGTAGAGCTTTGAAGACATATATATTCCATTAACCATTAAAGAAAAAGTTGATAAACTGAACTTCATCAAAATTTTCAAAAAGTTTGCTTTTTGAATGATTTCATTAAGAAACCAAAAAAGCAATTCACAGAATGGAAGAAAATATCTTCAATACATATTATGAACCAAGGACTTGGAGCCATAACTCATGCAATTCAATAGTGAATAGAAAATCAATTATACAGGGCAAACATTTTGAAATGTTGCTTAAAAAATGCAGGTCCACAATGGCCAATGCACACATGGAAAAGTCCTTAAAATCATTAGACATCAGGGAAGTGCAAATCCAAAGCAGAATGAGATAACATTACTCACCCACTAGAATGGCTGAAATGGAAAACATTAGCAATAAAATGTCTTGGCCTGGGACTTTTATATATTTCTAGGGGGAATGCAAAATGATACCCTTACTTTGGAAAACTAGTGGTTTCTTCCAGGGTTAACCATATACTTATCAAATGACCTGGTAATTCCACTTTTAGGTACTTAGTGAAGAGAAGTGAAAATACATGTCCACATAAAACCTTGCATGTGAATGCTTGTGGCGCTTTCTTCATAATAACCCCAAATTGTAAACAACACATGTCCATAAGCCTATGAATGGATAAATAAACTCTGGTAATAACCACATAATAGGAAATGACTCAGCAATGGAAAGTTAAAAAATATAGATATGTGAAGAAACAGAAGTGGATCCCAGAAATAAGAAGCAAAACTAAAAAGCTAGACATGAAAAGTACATATTGTACGATTCTATTTCTATGAGAATTTAGAAATGACAAATCTAATATGTAATGATGGGAAATAAACATCAGCAATTGCCTAGGACCAGAAATGGATAGGATTAACTGGGAAGAACTTTCTGGAATAATAGAATTAGTCTATATCTATTGTGGTGGTGGTTACATTTGTCAAACCCATCACACTCCTCACTTCAGATGGATTCAATTTTTAAAGTAAGTTATGCTACAATGGAGTTGATAAAAATGTTGAAAATATGTCCTTTAACCATCTCTTCCTGGTATTTATTCTTTTAAAGAAGGTGCTGTAGAAAATTGATTATTATAATTCTTCTAATTAGTGAGATTCCTTTGCATGAGGTATTTTTAAACTGCTGGCACTAATGAAGTTTAGAAACCGTCAGGTATTTTAACATTAAATTAGTAGTATAAGTATATTGCCTATCTTTCCTAAACATTTTATCAAATAGAGTGCTCACTTCTTGGAAATGAGCCACAGAGCAAGGACAGTTTCCTCTGATCATTTTGTAAACCTATTTTGTTTGTTGCAATGACTATTATGTTCCTGCATATGCTACTGAGCTATTATTCAAAATATATCTGTTTTAAAATATGCTTTATTTTCCTTCTTTGTATTCTTTTCTTTTGGTAGACATCTGTCTTCTACCTTAGAAAAGTGAAATGTACAAAATCTTTCATTTCTTTCAGTGTTCTGAAGTTTCATTTTCTTATGTTTCTTTAATTTCTCCAGAGTTTTGGCACACCTATTACCTTTTTCCATGGGGAATATAACCCATCCCATTCTAAAAGCAGTTGACTTGAAAACATCACTGACCTTAACTACCTGTTTCCAACTTCTAAAATCTGACCAGTAAGGCTGTTTCTCAAAAAAACCAGAAGCTCCCACTGATATCATCAATGACTGTTCCTTTCATAGGATTCACAGTCCTTGTTCAAGGTGTGGATAAAACACCTGCAGTTAGAGCTGTAAAAGTGGATACATACCTAAGATATGGGTATTACTTTATTTCATAATTGTCAATGACACATCATTACCACAAAACATAATAAAATACCATGGAATTGGTGGCTTAAATTACAGAAATTTATTTTATTATAGTACTGAAGGCTGGAACTCCAAGAGTGAGGTGTTGGTGAGAAAGTCAGGGACACCCTGCCTCACAAAAACCAGGACTCCTTAAGGTTAGGGAAGTCTCATGGAATTAACAGATATACTAAAAGATTAGGAGCTAAAAAGATGACCAGTCTCCAGGGCTACAGAATTAAGATGATAAACCTGGAGGTGGGAGGTTGGGAGTCAGCTTAGCCTTCTGAGACTATGTGGTCACAGAAATACCAAGAAACCAAAGTCAGACAAGACAACGTTGCTGAAATCAAACCCACTGAGATGGGACAGTAGTTTGCCCTGTTCTGAAAACAATATTTGAGACTTCTAAGAATATAAGGTGAAAATTCCAAATGGTGAGGGTCAAATGCATGTGTGAAATAGTCACTAAAGTAGCCTGCATTTACCTTTACTTTATTGTCAGAGTAACACAAACACCTGAAGGTGGAGACTTACAATGTGACCTGCATTGCATGAAGACACATGATGAACAAGAATACGGGTGCAACTAAAACCCCACCTCTACATGTGAGAACATCAGTAGACCCTGCCTCCACTGCAGATGTCATAAAAGCTGTACACTTTTGTCCTTCATTGCATCTAGTCTGACACTTTGCAAAGTGTTCCATCTCCCTTCTTACTTGAGCAGAAGCCCTCCAATAAAGTCTTGCCTGTGTTTGAGTTCTTTGGAATCATATCAGTAGTTTCATATCTACTGACTCTAGATCCAAGGATCTGGAACCTGGTAACATTAGCAGAGTTAGTTTCTCCCCAGACCTTTCTCCGCATTTTGCAAATGTCCTTCCATGGCCTTTCCTCTTTGGCATGCAAATCTGGTATCTTCCGGGCATCCAGACTTTGTTTTCCTTGTATGGATGTCATTTTGGTTGGATTAGAGCATACCTAATAGCCTCATTTTGATCTAATTGCCACTTTAAATGTCTTATCTGAAAATATACGTCACATTCTGAAATATTGGGTTTGGAGGGAGAGTATATGGTTTTGGAGGGGGGACAAAATTCACATGACCTTTCATCCCCTTCCACGAGGTTCTGTAGCTCCATAAAATATGGGTAGATCCCTTGGGGGAAATGGTGATTCACCAAAATATTTTGGTAGACCCTCTATGAATAGTGCTGTAAGTCATCTTTCTAAAGTTTTCTCCAAATGTGAAGTGTATGTTGATCTCAGAGATTACTCACTTTGGCAATTTAGAAATATCTTATTGAGCAGAATTCAACTAACTCTGCTATGTGAATAACATCTGAGAGGAAATTACTAGCACTTTTCATAAACTCTTATAGAGCTTAACACTTAATCTTATTTGAGAGGCTATCCTAATACAGTCTGGTCACAGTCACTACATCTGGATCTTTCAAAGGGAATTCCATCTCTGTAGTTGATGCCTCTAGAATTCCAGCCAAGTAGTTTTTAAAGAATATTCACTTTCTGCAACTTAAGCTCATGCAAACATGTGGTTTACATTTGAGTTAATATTCTCATCCATCTGCCCACAAGAATTGATACATTTTATTGTGTATTTCCTGAATTCACACTGGAAAAGTATTATTAGCTTGAAAGGTGGACAATCAAAAGCTAGAGAAAAGGTTGCTCTTTAGACTGGAGATGAGTGAGCCCTTATCTTTTAAATGAACTTAGTATCAGCTGGTACTTAGGAAAAGTTAAATCAAAATTGTGGTCAGTCTTTCTGTCTCTCTCTCTCTCTTTCTCTCCCCCTACCCCCTTTCTGACCTTTCTTGCATTTCCATCTTCCTATGTTGTGAAGTATATGTCACCTTCAAAATGGGAAGAGACAACCAGAATGTTATTGGCTTAACCCTACAGTAAATATTAAGTTGAAAATAAATTGTCATTATCATTACAGTTCCTGCCTGCTACAAGCAAACCCAATTACATAGACATAACTATGCTAAGGTAGCTTACACAAGACTTGCAATTACTGAAGAGATTCTGGAAGGTCCACATCATACCTTATGTAGTAGAAGTGTATATGGTCAGCCCCTTGCTTGGAATGTGTTGGCTTCTGCCTTTTCCTAGACTGGCTATACTGCTTTTTGTTTCTTTCAGTATGTTAGATTTTTTGTGATACCTAAAGCAGAGACTACAAATATTCATGAAGTTCTCACATTAGCATTTTATAGACCAAATTTGGCCCTCGGGTGGATTTTAGTTTTATTTTGCAGTTTTACTTCTTTAATTTCTACAAAATTAAGAGACTTCATAAAAAAATGTAGAAATTTTCATTTTTTTCTAAGATTACTGGTATTGGTGATATTTTAAGGAGTTGAGACCTAGTTTAAAAACATGTTTGTTTTTAATACATAAGCACTTGCACACATACACAAACACACACACCTCTCCATTTAGGGATCTTTCGTAAAATTAGCAGTGACATTGCTATTATAGTAAGATGACAAATTTGTAAAAAGGGATAAAATCATGCAGAAAATAAACAAAATGCTATTGTAGAAGCAGTATGATTTATGGAATGGGAAATCATCATAACTCCTATAACTATTAATCTTAGAAGTAGAAATCAACATGTTAATAAAGAGGAACCAGTGAACATAATTTATTTTGAAAGCCTTTGGTAAATTTCCATATTAATTACAATTGCTACTGTAGATGCAAAAGGACTGGGGGAGTTGTCATCATGAAGGACTGGCTTATGGTCTGAGATGACAGTGACATTTAAATATGTTTTTAATATAAATATTAAAAGATGTGGCAGGCAGCCTTATCTAATGTTTTAGTAAGTGACCTCAAAGAGAGAATACATAATAATATGGACAACCATTACAAAATTTGTAACTTTCTGTAAGTAATGAAAAACCACTGAAAGGGCCAAATTGAGGGGATCTCTTTTGAAGCTGAGGCAGTTACCATAAAGTGGCACCCAAACAAGGTATCAGAGAGTATGAACTCACTCAAAATGAATTCCAAGAAATGTCGTAGAACAAAGTACTGTAAACAATCCATTTTCATTCAAGAAAAAAATCTAATAGCCAATGTAGACTATTAAAAATCACAGAGGTATGGTGATGTTAAATAGCCACAATATTCAAAAGCATACATATTTGAGGCTCTTGGGTGATTTCTCTACATTCCGGAGTTTGTGAATGATTGCATTAATGAATGTCATCTCAGAAGGAGGATTAGGGATACATGACAAACCTTTTGGTTTTACATCCTTTGAAGGCAATTTGAATTTCTCTTCTAAAAACAAATCTAAACCTAAATAGCATTCATTAAATTTTTGTAAGTTGTCCTAGCTAAAGCATTTAAGAAATTTTAAAATTCGCCTAGCTTCTAAAGGCTTTGTACAGTTGTCCCTCAGTATCTGAAGGAATTTGTTCCAGGACCCCTCTTCAGATATCAAAAGTTGCAGGCACTTAAGTTCCTTACATAAACTTGCACAGTATTTACATAACCCAAACAGATCCTCTTGTATCCTTTAAATCATCTTTAGATTACTTATAACACCAAACACAATGTGAATCCCATGTAATTAGTCATTAAAATATATTGTTTAGGGAATAATGACTAGATAAAAAAGTTTGTATTATGTTCGTACAGACAGAATTTTTTGTAATATTTCCAATACTCAGTTGTTTGACTGCAAATATGGAACACACAGACATGGTTGAGGGGGTGTAATTAAAAACTGAAATAAGTATACAGTTTCATAAATTTCTGAAAGCTTTTTAAAGTACTCATTACTTCTTTAATTAATTCTTTCCTCTAATCAATAAGAAATGATTCTATCTTAAGTGAGAAGCTATTCAAGCAGTATTTCTTGAAACAGCATTGGATAGTGGATTAATGTCATATTAAGAGTCATGTTGGCTTCATAAGAAGGTAGAGAAAAATGCTACTCCAGAGGGACACTTATGTGTATTAGACACATGCAACACATATACACATAAAACTTTAACTCAGTTCTGTGTGGGAATTCCCAACCAGTATTTCTTGGAAAATTTACATTTTCCAAAATCTGAATCCAAAGGAAACTCAGTTAAGAAACTGGGAAGATGGGGAAGCATATTATAATTTCAATTTCAGAATTAAAACTTAATATACACACAGATGCTACTAGTTCAAAGGAATCTTAATGCCAGAGAAGGACTTCACAGAACTTCACAGAAAGTTGAGGTTGACATTCCCCGAACCAGTAAAAGAGCAGGTAGGTGAGAAATGGTCTTGATATCTTCCATCCTTACTTGTAACTGGTACTGTTATAACTGTGTTTGTGATCCCATCTGGCTAATGGTGTCATTGTGGTAAATAAAATAAATATTAATAAATTTGTATACACACTTCACACAGATCCTGTTACTGGTATGCCAAGAAATAACAAGTTTTGGAAGGAAAATGGCAATTTTGACATATGCTCTTGATAGGAAATCTGAATATTTTGTTATTCAAATACTAGCTAATAATGTTCATTCACTACTTGAATATATGACATAGGCCATAGTTTTTTGTAAATTCCATTAAGCTTAACATTTATTATTTACTATGTTTAAAATAGGTATATTTATATGTAATATATATGTGATATCTATTCATATATATTTTTGAAATATTTTCAATACTCAGTTGCTTGACTCTGCAGATATGGAACACACAGACATGGATGAGGGGATGTAATTAAAAAACTGAAATAAGGATACAGTCTCATAAATTTCTGAAAGCTTTTCAAAGTGTTCATTAATTCTTTCATTTATACATATATATCCATATATAGTATGTTATACATATATATATTACATATATAATGAAAAGAGAGAAGAACACAAAGTATTTTATGATGGTCTTGTCTATTTGGGCTACCATAAGAAAATAACTTAGACTGGAAAAATTAGAAACAATGTGAATTTATTGTTCACAGTTCTGGAGGCTGGGAAGTTCAATATCAACATGCCAACAAATTCAGTATCTGGGAAATGCTCACTCTCTCCTTCAAAGATGGCACCTATTTGCTCTGCCCTTGCAGGGTAGAGGGGGAAAGCATCTACCTACAACCTCTTTTATAAGGACATACATATATTCATGAGGACTCTGCCTTATGACTTAACTTCCTCAAGGTCATCACTTCTTAGTACTATCACATTGGGGATTAGGTTCCAGGACATGAATTTTGAGGTGATGCTAATATTTATACCAAAGCATTAACCTGGGATTTCATAAATTCCTGATAATTTCTAGGAACTCTGATTTCTTATTTCCAAATTTGGAAGATTAATATCTGTTGGGAATTTGGAAACACTGTCTTTCACTAAGTTCAGAAGTTGTGTGGAGTCAAAATTTCTATATATAAGGCATGTTTTCCATTACTTAATAGGATACTCAAGAAATAATCTGATTTGGCAAATATGGACATTGTGTAATTATCTATTTCTGGGGTAAACAGAAAAGCACTTTAAATGCTTTGTGTGTGTATGTGTGTAAAGGATAGTTTTTAGTAAGAACATAATGTGAACCAGTTAATGATTTTGAAATAGTCTAGAATACTTTCCATTTTCACACAAAATGAATTAATTGGCATTTGGTACAATGCATTACCTGTTCACATTTTATTCAATGATGAGTAAAGCACTTTTTAGAATTTTACTTGAACTTCCTCTTCTGCTTTGTTTATTTTCCCAAGGAAAGCAATGCCATGAATATTGAGATTTGTATCAAGGATTTCTAATATCACACACAAGTATAGACTTAAAGGACTTAAAAACCCCAATTGTTCACACACTTGTAATAATGTCTCATATCTTATAAAGCTGCCTTGAAAACCCACAGATCTTTCTGTACTTAAAAAATGTAAATGACTTTTTAGCCCATGGGGAGATTAACAAATTCACTAAGGTGAAAAAAAATGAATTCAGTCTTCCCCAGTATGAAAATTGCTCAAAGATTAATTTATTCTGTTTAATTCAGCTCTCAAATATTTCTCAGAGCTCTAAAATATTTTTCTACCTTTATTGCACCTGGGGCCTCAATGTGATTATTTTTACTCTTGATTTTAATGTATCTACTTTCTTCTATATCAAGCTATTTTCATTTTCATTCAGTTCATTTTACTTTTGGTTTCTTTGTTTTTTTTTTCCAGAAGATTATTACTATCCACATTTTGCTGATGATTCTTCCTCTGTTAGTTATCTTAAGCATGAAGCTGGAAGGGACTTGTCATGGGGCATTCTTCCCTTACTCTTCTAGTCTCAGTCCTTTCCTCTCATCGTCATAAGTACACATCTTCAGTGTGGATAAACATGCAGTTTGTTCAATATTTGACATGGTGCTTTTTCAAGGAAATGATCTTAGCAAACCTTTAATAATAATCTCCAGGCCTCCAAGATCTCATATTATTTACCAAAAGTGAATACTGAATTGGTCAAATTTTGCATTTCTTATGTATGCTTTTTTCATAAAAAGTACACTTAATTGTCACATACTATTTCACTACCTGGTTTAAAGAAGCATAACGTTGTTCTGTGGCTATTATTGCTCCTGAGGTCAAATCTTGGCAACTTGCTTTTTGTATAATCATCTCCAACTACTAAATGCTATATGCTACTTGAAATTAAGATTCTCTTATTATGTCTTTCTTTTCTTCCCTTGATAGTATACTAACTAGATTTTCTTAGGAAACATCCCAGAATTTTATTTAGCTTGTAGTTAATATGCAAAGTTATTTGCTTTATGTCTTTCATGATCATATAAATATTCACATATATGTATATGTATATGAAATATATAAAGTAAAATATGTGTATATGTGTGGTATACATAGTAAATGACCAATAATTTCATTTTGACTTGAAATAACTGACATTTTAAAAAAACAATTAGAACTAGTACATTTTCTACTTAAAGAGATAAATCTTAATAGAAACACTGACTTTGGTGAGGATAACATTGGAAAATAATTGGTTTTGCTAATAAGCCCAGTATAGTGTCTTGGCATTTGTGCTGTGTTCATTTTGCTTGAATTAATAAAATATATCAATACTTTCAACATGTAACTTTAGAGAAGAGCTTACATTTTATGTTAAAATTTTGTTAAATCCAACGTGTTAAGGTTGAAGGCATTGAATATGCTTCCTCAGTGTTCCACTCAAGGCGTGAAAACTGTCCTGTGGGACTTTTAACTCCAGATCTGTGACCTTACCAAGCTGCTATGAAATAAAAAAGAATGTGATTAAATTACCATCCTTGGAAACTTTGCTTCAGGTTGTCTCTGATGTGCATTTCGCATGCTTAATTCCTGGGGGGAGGGTGGAGATCGGTGAACAAATCTGTAAAGGCTGCAAACACGCATGCATACTTGCGGGGTTGGGAGGGTACAGAGTGATTAGTGCCTTGACTTTCCTAAGTGGCACGATACCCTGTTCGTTAAGTAGGGGGAGGGATCATAGCACAGAGGACAAATCCTAGGCCAGGTGCTTCTGTTTACTGGGCACAAGATCTGCTTTTTGCCTCTGCTAGAGAAAAATGAATTCAAATAGCAAGAAGATACCATTTCAATAAGACTGGGAATAGATGTAACCCATAAACTGTCTCCAGACTACAGAATAAGTGAAATGTTATGACAAGAGAAAATATCTGTTGGCAACATAGTTTGACTCATATTTCAAGAACAAAATTGAAACCATACTTCTGAAGGGTATAGACGGTGACAACCGGAAAGGTGCTCTGAAGAGCTACTATTTCAGAATGTGTTGTGCAGACCATCCTTGGCCCAATGGCTTTCATGTGTGGAACAAATATATCTCAGGAGGAAAAAGCAATTTTGCTCCTAAGTTCTGGGTTGGGTAGCTGAGTGGGGGGAGGGCTGAAATAGACAAAAATCCTAAAGTAAAACAACATATTCTTTAAATCAGCATTAACATTATACCAAGAAAACATCACACACAAAATAGGGTTAAAACCAAATAATTGCATGAGAGAATGAGTATTCATATAGTATTCTATTGCCCCACAGAGTAGATCATGTATGACTAAATTAGTCCTAAACTTTACATCATCTGCTATTTTTATCCCTTAAAAATTAGTAAATTATTTTAAATCAAAGTCAATTTATCTTTTATCTTAATATCAAGTTTTAACAAATTTCCAGAGAATGAAATGCCTGTGCAAAAATGAGGGTAACAATAAAACCTAATGTCTATATTTTTTTATTTTCAATTTTTTAATTTCCTTTTTTTTTCCATTAAAGAAAAGAGTAATGGTTTCTAAAAAAGTATAATATCATATTTGTTTTTCAGGCACAAGTGCCTGGAAGCCTTGTGCAGTGATAAACTTTTAGGATAACAAACCTTGCGTAAAAATTCAATTTCTCAGATAATGCGTAACCTGTTATAGGGCTCATTGCTAATGAATTTATAGGTTGCAATGACTGAGGGTCAAACAACATTTAAAGGTCTCTAAAGCTGGATTATGAAAGTTATTTTTGATTCAAAGGAGAAAGGTAAATAAAACAACTATTACTTAACAAGAACTGTGCTCCAGGAGGCTTGTGTCAACTGTGTCCCTGGGAATCACGAGGGCCAGGACTTGCCTGTTTCAGGCCCCGCCCCGCCCCCCAGGAATATGCTGGCTCGTGCAAGGTGTGCAAAAAGGGCAATGCTGAAAGAACGACTGAATACACAAGTGAACAGAGCAAGCCATGGCTTCTTAATGCATAGCTGAAGATCTTTGCTCAGGGTTCTAGAATCCTACATTCAATTGCAATTGTGTGTTTCTCTTAATGTTTTGCAGAAGAATGGCACCATTGGGGATTCAAATGAATGTAGTTTTCCACATTTGCTCTTGCTTTTCACTCCTTTTCATCTACTCTCTGGAGCCCACTCCATTATCATCCTGGACTAGTTCTCTGCTCCTTGCTCAATCAGATGCCAAGTCCTGAAACCTATATCCCTGAAATCTTCACATTTATCTGCTTTTTGCCTTTTTCCTTGGCCCTACATTTTTCTTATCCTAATGACTCCTTGCTCATGTTGCTATAATAACATCCCCTCCGTCCTGGACTCCACTCTCACCTCCTCTCTTCTTCCACATCACTGTCAGTGGTATATTTTCAAAATGCAATCTGACCATGTCATCCCTCTGCTCAATTTCTGCAATATTTCCCTCTAAGATTTCAAAGTAGGATTTCAATTCTTTAGTACACAAGACCTTCCAAAAATTAGTCTTCCCCCACCTCCACAAGACCTTCAAAATTAGTCTTCCCCCACCTCCACAAGACCTTCCAAAATTAGTCTTCCCCCACCTCCAGCAGACCCTCTACCACTGTGCCAGATACTCTTGTTATATAAACCCACTTACCTGAAATTTCAAAGTTCCATTTCTTTTTCTTTTTCCATCTCTTCATACTTCTTGTTCTGTCTGCCTGAAATACTGAAATATCTGCCTGAATCTCTTGTCTTCCTTCTGCTTACCTTCCCACAGTTTGTTCACTCTGACTGTTCATTGTTGCGGCTAGGAAAACACTTTCTATTCCCCAACTCTGCTGTGATCTGTGTGGTTTCTATGTACCCCTTTTAGTCTTGTACCACTCTAAAAGGACTACACTTGTCAACATTGTGTATTAGTTTCTGCCACCTTGAACTCTTTGAAGACAAGCATCTTTTTACTCATCTTTGTATTTACATAGCATATCATGGGGTCCTACATATAACTGATACTCATTGCTTGTTGAATGGGTAAGTGCACAAATTCATGGTTGGAACTGTGGGATTTAACTATAGCTTAGACAGGGAGGACCAACATAATTCTGATAATGGACAATTTGGCTCTGACATATTGTGATTTTTCACAGATCATTCCAAATATTTAGATTTCAGTGATAAGATTAAAAGCATGCTATTAAAATAGCTATGATACTAAAGTAAGGTTATAACTTTGGATTTAATGTCCCAAATTTAGTGATTGTTTTCATTAGTCTTTGGGTTTTATGTTCATGTGAAACTTGGACTAAACTGAGCTGCTTGAGTTTCATTATGAAACTAGAGCTTGTATCTCTTCATATTAAAACCTCAGTTTAAAACTCAGCAGTTTCAGGGGATCATTTCATAAAATGTCAATTCTTGCAGTTTTGGAATTGAGTGACAGCCAAAAGTTTTAGCAAAACATCTGAGCAAAATTACTCACCAGTGCTTTGCAAGTGGTGAATAAAACATAGTAAGACTGAAAAGTAGAGGCCCTGGTTACATTATTTTAGCTATAAATTAAATGTGTTTTGGACAAAAATTCTCATCTCAGGAAAATTTCTTAGGACCTTAAAATTACTCCCAGGGTTATCTGAAATTTGTGATGTACCTTTTTCATTCTGGTTCCCTGTTCCCCTCAACTTGTCAGAGAAACTTTGACCCTGACCCTAGGTCTCCAGCCCAGTCTCTTCTATTTGTGATATCCTTTCTTTAAAAGAAAACTGATTTGAAATTACCTGGAGCCAATTTGCCATGAGAAAAATAGGAAAATTGTTTAACCTCCTGGTGTCTCATTTCTCACTCGTTGTCTCCCTGATGGAAGACTTTATACCTGTTTAAGGTGCAATTCCATGTGGGTTATTTCAAGCTGAAAATTGTATTTATTATTCAACAGAAAGCATGAATGCAAAAGATAACTTTATTATTAGGCTAAATGTTTTTTTATCCAGAGAGCTTCATCTGTCAAATTTCAATGTAAAAATTTTATAACATAGTTGTATTTGTTCTTCCATGCAAATATATCCAAAATTAATGTCATTTGTAATGTCTGTATTACAATGATGTACAACTTACATGAAAACAATTTAAACAATTAATTTTATCTTTTGACATATTTTGACTGGTTCTAATACTTTCTTTTAGATTTTCACTAGTTTCTGTCTATCCCATAGGAGGCATATCATTTAATATAAAGCCAATATCTTTAAAGGGCATGGTTTATGTTATTTTTCCCGGGTTATTCCTTCTCATTTATTAAATATTGTTGGTATCTGAAGCAGTATTGGTTAGTACAACAACTAGAAAAAAAGCGACAAGGAT
Source organism: Geosciurus inauris (assembly GCA_004024805.1). NCBI lineage: Eukaryota > Metazoa > Chordata > Mammalia > Rodentia > Sciuridae > Geosciurus > Geosciurus inauris. The sequence goes on from PVHX01024475.1 coordinate 23,234, forward strand.
ATTTTCAAGGAGGCACAATGTGTACTATATTACATTTAAAAATGGCTATCTACATTCTATTCTTCTCTTAAATACATATACATGACTAGGTGGGGTAGTGCATGCCTGAAATTGCAAATCTCAAGAGGAAGAGGGAGGAGGATCTCAAGTTCAAAGCCAGTCTCAGCCGGGCGCGGTGGCTCACGCTTGTAATCCCAGCACTTAGGGAGGCTGAGACAGGAGGATTGCGAGTTCAAAGCCAGCCTCAGCAATGGCGAGGCACTAAGCAACTCAGTGAGACCCTGTCTCTACATAAAACACAAAATAGGGCTGGGGATGTGGCTCAGTGGTGGAGTGCCCCTGAGTTCAGTCTCTGGTGCCAAAAAAAAAAAAAAAGACACAGGGACCAGTAGGGGATAAACAAAGATGCTGTGTTTAAGGAGGTTGACAATTCCTATGATTCTGTCTGGTCTCTTTCAGATCTGCAGACACTCAGTAACACTTCTTATGTCATCATGGGACCCAGGAAGTTGGAATGAAGCCGGATATACCCTATATGAGGGCTCAGGTTTGAGCAGATGTAACAAGGCATCAGGTGGCAGCATCTGCAGCACTTCATAGTGATCCTGGGATCAGACTGCCCATCAGGCTTCTATTACTGTGGGCTCCCCAGGAAGGTCATGGGGAAGTCAGGGACTCCCACAGGAAGGCCACAAGGAAGC
>PVHX01024476.1:0-10946 GCA_004024805.1 Geosciurus inauris
ACATATAAATGAATAAATAAAAAAATAAAGGACCATCAACAACCAAAAAAATTTTTAAAAAATCTTTTAAGAGCCAGGCACAGTGGCACATAACTATAATCCCAGCTACTTGAGATGCTGAGGCAGGAGGATCATTAATTTCAAGGCCAGTCTAGGCAACTTAACATGATCTATCTCAAAACAAAATTTTAAAAAGTTCTGGAGACACAAAGCTCAGAGGCAGAACGCTCCTGGGTTTAATCCCCAATAAAACACACACACACACACACATACACACACACACACACACACACACACATCTCTTAAGAAAGTAGGAAGAGAAAGGAACTTCTTCAACTTAAAAATGATCAAGAAAAAACTGTAACTGACAACATACTTAATGCTCAAAGACTGACTGCTTTCTCCCTAATGTCAAGAGCAAGATGAGTTTCCACTCTCACCACTTCTATTCAACATGATACTGGAAGAAAATGCATTGATAATCTCACCCTGTTTGTAAAATATAAGTTAAAGAAAATGCCAATCAGGAAATATGAATATTAATGATAGAAAAAAACATAATGGAAAACCAAAATGAAATTGCTTTAAGAGTTGGTTTTATGAAAAGTTAAAGTCAAGAAACCTTTAGTTAAACAGAAGAAAAGATAAAAGACACAAATAAAATTATCAATGAAAGGGGACATTATAGCTGTTAATATAAAACTACAAAGGATCAAAAGAGACTACTATGAAAAATTAAATACCAACTAGTAGGATAACTCAGAAGAAATGGAATAAATCCTAGAAATATTCCTACCAATACTGAATCATGAAGAAATAGAAAAGACTGGATCTGTACTTAAAATCTCCCAACAAGCCGGGGTGTGGCACACGCCTGTAATCCCAGCACTTTGAGAGGCTGAGACAGGAGAATCACTAGTTCAAAGCCAGCCTCAGCAATGGCGAGGCACTAAGCAACTCAGTGAGACCTTGTCTCTAAATAAAACACAAAATAGGGCTGGGGATGTGGCTCAGTGGTTGAGTACCCCTGAGTTCAATTCCCAGTACAAAACAAAACAAAAAAACCCTCCCAACAAAGCCCAATACCTGATGAGTTTCACTGGTGAATTCTACCCTTCTACCAAACATTTAAAGAAGTAACACAAATCTGTTCAAAATTTGTCCCCACCCCCGGAAAAAAAAACTGAAGAATAAAGAACACTTTCAAAATAATTTTATGAGACCAGCATTACCCTGATAGCAAAGCCAGACAAGGACCAAAAAAGAAAACTGCAGGCCAATTTTCCTAACAAATTTTTTTTTAACTCTTGATAAAATAAACCATTCTCAATGGCACATTGGAAGTATTATAAACCACAATCAGGTAGGATATAATAATAATCACAAACATTGTTGCAAGCTGGTGAAATGCTATGATAAGATCTCAAGCTATGTCAACTATATAAAAAGTGAACTATATAAAATGACTGATATTCAACTATTTTTCCCTTAAAAAGATAGCAATTACATATTACAATCACCTGTAAAGTCTGGAGACTTTGGAGTAAAAACTCATAGATTCAAATTCTGGCTCCACTAATCATTAATCATGTGACTTTGAGTGTGTTATACAGCCTCAGTTTCCTCACCTACAAAGTGAGTATATAGAAGCACCCACTTTATAGGCTTTTCTGAGGGGGTTAATATGTTAATATGAAGCATCTATAACAGTACCTGGCACAAGGTAAAACCTATCCTAACACAAATTATCATATCTTTAATCTCAGCTCTGGCATTTCCTCTCTGTGTGACCTTGAGCAGGTTCTTCCACCTGTTTCCTCACCTGATAAAATGTGGATGTTGAATAGGACTGCCTCAAATATCAGAACCAGTTCTTAAATTCTATTTTTGTATAATTACAAAAGCATATGACAAAAGCTTTAATCACCACATTACACTAACAAAATAGTATAATTTGCCTAAATGACTGAGGTCATTCTTCGGTTTCTCTTGGATTGGACAAATGAACCACAAGATTAGAAATCAATATCCAAATAAATCCTGGGTTGAAATCAGTTAAACCAGTAGTCTCCAATTGCAATGGCTTCCTATCTTCCTTTTATAGCAAACCACCTTTTCTCTAGTTATCCTAAGAAGTTTAACAGATATAATCATTACTTGCTCAAACTTTACAATGTGCTGAGTGACAAGAACTTTTATATGCCAAATATGAAGTAACACAACATAGCAGTTAAAATGACACATGTGGGCTTAGAGACATCCACTTGGGTTCAAGCCCTAGCTCCATCACTAGATTTGTTACCTGAAACAAGTAATTTAACCTCTCTGTGGCTCATTCCTCTTCTGTAATAGTAATAATCCCATCATAAACCTCTGTGAGATTTAAGTAAACTAATGTATGTAGGATAGTGCCTATCACAGGAAAAGTGTAAGTATCATCAACTACTATCAAAGGCAGGTAATTCGGGGCTGGGGTTTTGGCTCAGTGGTAGAGTGCTCGCCTAGCATGTGTGAGGCACTGGGTTCGATTCTCAGCACCACATATAAATAAAATAAAGGTCTATCAACAACTATAAAAATATTTTTTTAAAAAGGCAGGTAATTCCTCAAAAGTTCTCAAAACCATATTAATTTTAATGTATTTCAGTGCAGAAAATAAGCAAAGACCATGCAAAATTTAGCAGCAACATATTATCTAAAATTTAGATGCTATTCTTAAAAAAATTAAGCAGCAACATATTATCTAAAATTTAGATGCTATTCTTACATTGTATCATAAGAAGAAAGAAACTATTAAGAACATATGACCACTCTAATTATGGATAAATCGCAGTAAGAAATTCCATCATATGTACCTACTAGCCCTGGAATATCTTTAATTTGAGGCTTTTTAAGCCATCTTATTGTTAGGTCGGGCCAGGGTCCAGGACGTCCAATTAAAGGGACCGGTCAGGGCAGTTGCAGTTAGCAGCTGCGGAGCAGCTGAAAGCCAGATGCTGACAGTCACCAGTAGACACGCCTCCTGCCAATCAGCGGGTTTTCCTGACCTATCCAGGAAGGACTCTGGTCTTCTCTTCCTGCCCCCAGGCCCTCCCCTTCCTAACCCGGCTTTCTTGAAATTCTCTGTGCACGGAAGCTCCAGCGCCATTTCTCCCAGACACGGTCTGATGGACGGGGGATTCAGCCTGAGACACGCTCTGATGGACTGGGGGATTCGGCCTGAGAGCGTGTATTCCAGTAAAGCCTTGCCAAGTGGCTTTAATTCATCTCCCTGGTCGTCTAATCTTTACACTTATCTTCCATTTTAAAAACATAAAATATTAAAATAACACTTTTCTCATTACCTGGCATTACAAATTCTTATCCACATCAAAATGCATGGGCAAGTAATTTACCAAATTACTTTTAATTGTGTATACTTTCAAGCTCCAACTATTAAGTTCATACTATGTTTTATTCCCTCCTCATATCCCAGTTGACTTGCTGCCCACACTTTCAATTCCTTTAGCCCACAGAGGAAATTAATGGCAACAAGAAGCTTAAGTAAATGGCCTTATAGATAAGCAAGCTTAACATTCTTTCCAAATTTAAAGATTCCACAAGGATTAGTGATAAGTAACAATCTATTTTCCAAAATTTCAAAAGGAAAATAACCACTTCTAACTCTGCTATAACTGGTAATGAACTGCATGGTGCACCTGTATTGCCAGGTTGGTTATGTGATGCTTAACAAATCTTTCAGAGATGATTTCATAACTAACAGTAAGTCTCATGCAGTAAAACTATAGACAATCATTTTAGAACTCAGGCAATTTCACTTTCAAGCAAAGTTCAGGTTGTATGCTTGGGATAAACTCTTCTTCTATTGATATTACACAACCTCATAGACGTTACTTTGCCAGGGACAATTGCTTAATAATCAATTTAAAACAGTTTAATTATGTGTTCAAAAGCAAAACAGAATACTCATAAAACACTTGTATATATTTAAATCCCTATCCATACTACAGAATTTTGATATATACAAGTTAGCCTTCAAATGAGTATTCCATGAGTATTTTACATACTCTGCCCATGTTATACTCAATTATACACACAAACAGTCATATATCAAGAATTTATGTTTGACTTTAACCTAGTAAAAATGTATTATCCAAGAAACAATAAAATTACAATAGCCAAGAGGTGGAAGAAACTCAACTGTTTGGATAAAACAGATGAATGGATAAACAAAATGTGGTACATGCATACAATGAAATATTATTCTGCCTTAAAAAGGAAAAATATCTGTCACATGTACAACATGGATGAACCTCACTATGCTAAGTGAAATAAAATTCATAAAATGACAAATACAATGATTCTACTTATATGAGGTATGTAGTCAAATTCACAAAGACATAAAGTAAAATTCAGTAAAGCATAACTGAAAAAAAATACATCTTAACCACCAAATCCTAAGAACATCACTAACTGAAATAATGAACAACTCTCAAATATCAATTCAGAAGGATTAAATGAAATATTTGTTTAGTTTGTAGGAAAAAGCAATTTTGGTCTAGAAAAGAATGAATGAGGAAATAAGTTTCAGCTTATCTTAGGACTAGATCACATTCAGTCATAATTTCAAAATCATATTCTTCCTGGTTAAGTTTTGCTGTTGATTTACTTGTATTTAAATAGTTTCCAGGCACCTAATTTCTTTTTCTCACACTACCAGCTGACACAATTCTCAACTGCAAATTTATTAAATGTCATAAGCACTTGAGAAAATAAGGAATAATCATGTAAAAGCACAATGAGAATAAACCAAAGCAGTTTCTCCATAAGAAAATGAGGCCCCACACTCTGTTCCAATCGCTCTAGGGAAGTTGTTTGGACAGTCATCAACAGCAAATAGAAATCTGTCCTCAACCTATATTATAGAAAATATTTAAGTACAGTTTTGTAAGCTCCAGACTATCCACAGATCTATAACAAGATTGAGAAAGGCACAAACTACTGTCTTTTCACATGCTTTGCAATAGTTTACAGCTTTCCTGAATTGTTTTACAGCTCCTACCCAATTTAGGAAAAGGGGGTAAAAGCTCTACAACTCAGATCCACCCAACTAAGCTGGGGGGAAAGATAGAAGAGGGAAGAGAAAAGAGCCTTTAAAATAACTGTGCATGCAATAATTGTTTTCCTACTTTACCCCCTTCCTTCATCATGCATTACATTATCAGCATGAGTCTTCCAGATGACTTTTAAGTGGCAATAAGAGAGTAAGCATTCTGTTAACTGGGTAAAAGGTGGACAAAAAAAACATAGCTCAGACATTGTGACGACTATGGAACAGCTGAAGTTACTTAATACAAATGACAAAATCTGCTTGGAATAAGGACTCAATGGCTACATTGTTATAAAGATAGCCATTTTATTATACGTTAATTTAGTACATTCTAAATGCTATAGTGATGTTCTACGGCAGTTCTCAGAATGGTGAGATCCAATCAGATCTGGCTTGGGAAGGAAGACTCCTGAGTTTTACATCAGCCCTGATTCTGGCTGATGTAGACTTATGTTTTTTCATCTTTAAAGTAAGGAGGCTAGATAATAAGAAGACTTTTTTAGCCTAAGAGTTTATATATCTAATGTTTAGTAATCTTTTAAAATATCTTTCAGGGTTGGAATATAGCTCAATGGTAGAACACTTGCCTAGCATATGTGAAGCCCTAGGTGCAATCCCCAACACTGCAAAATAAATAAATAAGAAATGAAACCTTCAACTCTATTATTTGATTGTTAATATTTTATTAAATTGTTTATTAAATATTGTTGTAGATGGACACATTACCTTTTTTTATTATTTTTAGTGCTGCTGATGATCAAACCCAGTTCCTCACAAATGCTAGGCAAGTGCTCCAACACTGAGATATAACTCAAGCCCCATTATTTGAATTTTTATTTTGCAGAGCTCTATGCTGTACACATAACACAAGGACAAGAGTAAAACACAGACATATTATTTTCTATGGTTTCTATGTTCCAAGAACTTTTGGAACTCTATGTACAATCCTCCTACTGAAGACAACAAAGCTATTGGTTTTATAAATTCTAAAGATTAAAAAGGGAAGCAAAGCCTTCTTAAGGCAGTAGGATTAACACACTAGCTCAAAATACATTCAATGAGACCCTAGACCTTGAAAAGTATCAGAACCAATCCTCAGTGCCTGTGTGTACCTCATTGTTTCAAAAAAGAAATCCCACAACACATTTGCATGCTCTAGATCCCAGCTGGTAAAATGATACCACTCAAAAGGAGTAAAATTAATATGGATACAAAAGAACATTCACTGTAAAATTCCACAGATACTTTCTCTGAAACTATTAACCCACTTGGTTCACAGAGCAGCAAACTTCTGGGCCATGCACTGTATAGCATGGGCCTCAGTGCTCCTGGACTGCAAGCTACCGGCACACATTGCTATCAACAGGAAAAAATGAACTGATGCTAGGAGTTCTTCATTTCAACTACTGACTGTCAGCAAAATCATGGACACACCAGAGCATTAAAAAAACAGGCTGGAGAATTTTTTTCAGAACCTTGACTTCCAAATTTTCCCAACGCATTCCCCAATAATGGGTTTATAAGCAGAAAAAAGAAAAGGAAAAAAAGCCATTTCATTTAAAATTTGAGCAGTAAAAGTTTGTATGTACCATCAAATACATTAAATAACAGACATGGTGTGATTACATCTGTTTAAAATTCCACTAGTTATCTAACAAATGAACAGTTAAACCTCTTGCTTTCAAGATAATACCAAGTTTCATGAAAGAATCGCAAAGAACTTTATATACTACATGTCATTAACTCCCATAAACCCTTGACAAGTATGGCAAAAAGCCAATGCTCCAAATATTATAAACGGGGAGAGCAGCACAAAACAAGATGTCAGAAATTATTTAGCAAAGAACTCTAAGAAAGAAAGAATTGGTTAAACTGGCTTTTAATTCAGTTTTCTAACTTTATTTTAAAGCTACCTTTAAATAGCTTAAGGGCAAGAAATCAAGAGTTCATAATGACAGAAAAATCATCTCAGTCCAAGGCATATACGCCCAAATAGTATGCACAACTGTGAGTGTTCAATTACTCTTTTCCAGGGAGAATACTGATGCTGACCTTAGGGAAGGCACCACACAAGTACAGAAACCAAGCACCCAGAACCCCTGAGCAAAAGGTCTACCCTTGGGCCCTCATAAAGCCATGAAGGTGGCACATACGAAATGGACAAAAACTTGTTTTCTTAAAACAATTCTGAGATACACTTTACAGGCAACAATTTTCTGCTATGTTTATGAAAAATGTGCCCTCGTTTCAAATGCTTGTCCCTTAGGCATTGCTGCTGAGTAGGGAGCAGCCTGAGACACCAAGATAGGCTGTCAGGATGAAACCAAGCTGAGGAACAGACCACTGTCAGGCTGACGCACAACAGGTGAAAGAAACTGAAGCAGGGAGGGAGAGGTGGGCAAGGATTAACAGCATGGGCCCTTCCACAGATGCATTCATGGGGCCTTACTGCATGTTTTGTGATAATCCTGCACATTCCACTTAGAATCACAGAACCAGTCTAGAGTTAGAAGGGACTTTAGAGGTCATGTAGTCTAACCTCGGACCAAAGAAGGCCTCTTTCTCTATTATGTACTCGTAATGGTCTGGAAGCTTCTACTTGAATTCTTCCACTAGGGCAACTCCACTGCTGAGTAGGGCTAATTGACAGAAAGTCCCTTATTGTTAATTCCTATTGATTAACCACATCTCTACTTTCTGAAGCTACAAACTATAAATCTCAATCCTGTCTTTATATGACAGTTCCAATATTATAAAATATAAATGAAAGACTTAACCATTACATTTCCTTTGCAGTATGAGCCCATTCCACCTGCCTACAAAGTCTTCATGATGTTAATTCAGTCATACATTCATTCAAGGAGCATGCATTATCTACCATCCAAGAGAGAGACTGACAATAACATCTAACCATTAGTGATCACTTACAAAGGACGAGGAACTGCACTCTGTGCTTTACATTTAATAATTTATTTAATCTTCCCAACAAACATGAGGAAAACACTCTGTTGATTTTCATTTAATATATGAGGAAACTGAGGCACAGAGAGATTAGGTAACTTTGCCCAAGGTTACAGAGATAGCAGGCAACAGTCTGACTAGAAGGAATGCTCTCAGCACTCTGGTTCCTATGCTCAAGGAACCCACAGTCTGGTAATAAAGAACTAATGGCCATACTTCTCACTTTGTGCAATATCTGCAGATCTACTAAGTCCATGTTCTGTTTTCAGTTTTCATCATAATTGCTACAAATAACATTGTTCAGGACAGGGTCGCTGAACCTGAACCACATCATTAATAAAGGTGTCCATCCCAGTTGAAAATAACCCACTAATAAACTGTTCTACAGACTACAGATCTCCAATTCAATTTGCATTCCATTTGAATTGGTTTGATTGGACCTCAAGGACATTGTGAGAAAACTGTCAAGTCCTTTAACAGTATCAAATTATATGATCCTCTTTACTAAACCTGTCAAAGGTAGAAAAACAATATGGGCTGACTTTGTTTCTTTTGCTGGTCTTAGAAGAGATATCTAGTTGTGGCAATGTTGTAGTAAGGTTCTCTCGCACACTGCTGGGGAAAGCAGAAAGAAGTACATCTTCTATGGTAAGCAATTTGGAAATGGGTTTTAAGAGTTCACATCCTTTAACATATAAAGATTACTTCTGATAATTCACCCTAAGGAAATCATCAGCAATGTAGAACAAGATTCATGTAGAAGATGTTTACTGCAGTACTATCTATAATTACAAAGCACTGGAAACATGAATATCCTAAAATATGGGTACAGATAAATAAAATTGTGAAACATATACCTGCTAAAATCATAATACTCAAAATTTAGTTTCTATAACTTGCTCATTACAGAGAACTGTTTATGATAGATTTATGATAGAAAAGCCAGGCACAGTGGTACACATCTATAATCCCACAGACTCAAGAGACTGAGGAAGGAGGATCACAAGATCAAGGACAGCCTTGGCAACATAGCAAGAGCTCATCTCAAAATAAATACAAAAACAACTAAAGATGTAGATCAGTGGTAAAGCACTCCTAGGTTCAGTCCTCAGTACCAATAAATAAATAAATATCCAGATAATCTACCAAAAATAAAATATAATTCACATTAAGTTGTTTAAAAACTATTCTAGTGAACACATAATTATGTGTATATATGCATAATTATGGAAAGATGGTGAAAATGCATGAAAATGGATTGTTGGATTATAAGTAAACTTTATTTTTCTGTGTTTTCTAAATGTGCTACAATGAATATGCATCAATTTTATGACCAGAAAAAAACACAATGAAAACTATTAGAATGAATCATACAAAATTGCTGATATTCAAATGCTTTTGACTTTCAGAACAAGCATTTTCATGTGATCCAACCTAATATTAAGCCTAAAAGATAAAAAAATTAATGACACTACCTGTTCTTGGTAGGCCAATACCAATCCTTGGTGACTGCCACAAAATACTGAAAAACAACTGCTTAACAATCTTTTCTAGAATTGTATTATATAGCTCACTAGTCTATAATTTTCTAGAATTCACCTTTTAGAAAACAGAATCAATCTATACTTGCTGTCTTCAGTCTTCTAGAAAGAAACTCTAGACAAAATCCTGATATGGTTGTGTAACTTGCATCCTAAATTATAAGATTTATGAATCCATGACCCTGCTATTTCTGCCCTCAAAAGTTTGACATCTTTTAGCCGGGCGCCGTGGCTCAAGCCTGTAATCCCAGCACTTAGGGAGGCTGAGACAGGAGAATCATGAGTTCAAAGCCAGCCTCAGCAACGGCGAGGCGCTAAGCGACTCAGTGAGACCCTGTCTCTACATAAAACACAAAATAGGGCTGGGGATGTGGCTCAGTGGTCGAGTACCCCTGAGTTCAATCCCCAGTACCAAAAAAAAAAAAAGAGGTTTGACACCTTTTATGGTATGAGGTGCTAAAAATACCACTTTCAGGCCAAGAGCAATGTCCAAGTACTGCTTAATACTGTGTTTATTAGGGAATTCAGAGAGTGTGAAACATCCTGATTGATCTTTGTTTCTTGATATCCTCCCCTACAATTCCCATTCTACTACGATCAAAAAGATCTGAAAATCACTCGTTCTATGAAGGGGAATAGTTTCCAAGTTTGGTAAACTCCAGAACACCTATTATCTGGAATTCCTCAGGGATTACCAATAGTCATTTCATAATTGTATTATCCTTCAGTAATCACATAGCAAGGTTGAGGCAATGCACCTTCAGCATTCTCAGCTAAGATGTAATATATCTGGGTGGGAGATGAAATTTATAGAACAATCCCTGACTGAAGTATTTTTTCACTTATCTTAGGCTTTGGTTTACACTCAATGATTTATCCACACTTTTTGTTATTGTTGTTGAGTGAGGAAGCAGCTGCTTTTCATCCTATAAAAGCTGATCCCCTTGCAGTTCCTGCCCAAAAGATCAATGTGAATTAATCACAGGAAGATTTAAAGTTCCGCTGCCCCATGGCAAAACACTTTTATTGAGTGTCAGTTATGTGAAAGGCACTGCACTAGATGGAACCTTAGAGATATTGACCATCCCCTAAATTAGTGGCTGAGTTGAAATTAGTACCCTCCTCTGACCTTCTCAGAGAAGGGGATAAGGGGATGTGCAGCCCAAGAAAAGTGTAAAATTAAAAAGAAGAAAAAGTTTGATGGCTGCAGAAACAGAAGATTCTGCGGCCACAAAAACAAAAAGCCTTTTACCTTCGTGAATTTAAACCTCTAGCTTCTGAAAAGAAAGGTTCTCAAAGTTGTGGCAATATAATATGGTTCCTCTTGTGCTTTA
>PVHX01024476.1:11046-24041 GCA_004024805.1 Geosciurus inauris
CATATGGTATAGAATTTGTTTACAGGCCAATATCTTTTTTTTTTTTGGCACCGGGGATTGAACTCAGGGGCACTTGACCACTGAACTACATCCTCTGCCCTGTTTTGTGTTTTATGTAGAGACAGGGTCTCACTGAGTTGCTTAGCACCTTGCCATTGCTGAGGCTGGCTTTAAACTCGCGATTCTCCTGTCTTAGCCTCCCTAAGTGCTGGGATTATAGGCTTGCGCCACTGCGCCCGGCTCAGGCCAATGTCTTTATTTTTCCCTCCATCCTGCTTCCAGAGCAATCTACAATTAGGGATTATGATCTTACTTACCTTCATACTCCCCAGGACTCAATACTGTTCCTGGCACATAGTAGGCCAGATGACTGAATTTGGCCCTTATGATCTGCAATTTTAAGAAAGAACTCTATAGAAATACAGTAACAAAAAAGCTGTCACAGGCTTTTCAGTGGTTACACCACCCAGTACTTCACTTACCAAGCCTAAGATGATAAAAACTATTGGTGTCTGCATTTCCTGTATTTCAGAAGAGTGGCACAGATGTAAGAACCCATGTTCATTTTAGCCACTTACAAATAAAGAGACCTTGGCAATTTACTTAATCCCTTTGAGACTTTATCCTCATTTGTGAAAAGGGATAATATCCCCTACCCACAGGGTTGCAGGAGATTAAATGAAATAGAGTAAGTACTATATGTGGATAGCAGGCACCCAGCCAGAAATTTCCTAGCCTCCACTTTATCCAACCAGGCTGTCCTTACCAATCACCTGATTGCTATTTTATGTTTTCACCTCTTCTATAAGTCACACCAGTGCACTTCAATCTGAATCTAATGAGGAGCTCTTTCATCCCCTTCACATCCCCTTTTCTCCCCACTTCATCAAATCCTGCCATAAATCACCAATGCCAGAGCCTTGCAACTTTGGCTCCTCAAGGTCAATAGGTTTTTCCTTCTGCCTTCCTGCATTTAGTTCTTATGGTGACTACTTTGAAAAAAAATTTCAAACAAAATGCAAGATGGCTATGCGCCTGGGGCTGGGGTCATGGCTCAGTGGTAGAGTGCTTGCCCCTCATGCGTGAGGCACTGGGTTCGATCCTCAGCACCACATACAAAATACATACATAAATAAATAAAATAAAGGTTGTTAAAAAAAAAAAAGATGGCTATGCGCCTGACTCTAGGAAGCAGGAGCACATGTTGCCTTAGAAGGAGGCTTTATACTTCTCATCAGATGAGCATTCAGCACCTCCGCTTTAATCTCAAAAAGACAGCTACAGGCAGCAAAATGAAAACCCAGAGCCCCATTACCAAACCTGTATATGGGACAGCAATATGAGACTAGGAGAATACAAACAGCCAACTTCCACTAAGCCAGCCAACAAAGCCCTGTGCCCGCACACATTTCACTTAAACCCCCCCAAAACTAATTAGTTCCAAGGAAAGACATCGCCTGACATGACTAAGGAAGAACAGGAGAAAAGCTAACCATAATTCTTACACAGAGTGAAGAGTGCAGAAAAGAGCCTCCAAATTTTGCCAAATCTAGAATATAAAATTAATTGCAAAACTGGAAACCCATGTTGTGGAGAGTATTAAGAAAACTAGAGTGGCAAAGTAGGGCGGCAATATGCAATATTAGCAAGAGCATGACTTGGTGCCTTTAGCACATAAAAAGCACACATAAGAAGCCAAAAATAGGATGCAAGGATACATGATGTATATTAATTCCCCCTCTTCCTTGCAGGAAACAAATTACAACACAGGTTCACTTCATTACACTGCATGTAAAAGAATAAAGCACTGTTTCCGGGCAACAAACACTTTAGGAGCTTAATATTCACTGTGCAGAATCCTAAAAAGTCAGTGAATGTCTTGGAATTTCACCACACAAACTTGCGTCACCACACTCTTTTGTATCAGACTGTTTCATTATCTTCAAGGCTTAGCATAATTGGAGACTCAGTCTAAAAATAGGCTATTTTTTCCTTTGCAATCTGATTGGTAAATAAAAGTTAGGGGAGTTTTTATCCCCTTCATTTGTTTTAAACAACTGCTAGCTTCTGCTCATCAAGCAAAGATTACTGAATACATTTTCTGGATCTATTTGTTTATTCTGCTTAAGGCAAACAATCTACGACCTTCACCACTGTAACAGGTGGAGAGTGCCATAGACAAGCTAAACAAAGACATGTTCCAAAAACACTATAGGTTTCAGCTGTGGTGGACAGCATCATCACCATTTAACTCCACAAAAAAACATGACAGAAGAAAGCATTCCTCCTCATTCCCCATCTTTCCACCCTTGTTTCATCACCCAATCCTCTTCCTTAAGTATTTCATGGGAAGGGCTTCATTAATTATGACCATTCAGATTTCCTTCTGGCTAATGTCAAGATAGAAGAAATAAAAGAATAGAAACTCTTGGAGAATCTGCCACAGAGATGGCAATAAATACTAACCAAACCAGGATAATATATGCTAACCCAGCACATGTCCTTTCAAACAAAATAGCTCCAGGCATTATGAAGATGTGACACTATTTTTCCCTACCTCCTAATGCCTCTTGCATAGACACCTCAAAAAACACAGGTAATATACCATGGCATTTAAGACTCCTTAGATTTGAATTATTCACTAGCTTATGATCTTGGATAGTAACTTGTACTCTCTGTACTCCAGTTCTCTCATTGTTAAAATTGAGTTAATTGCATAAAACCCCACACTGACTTGCCTCATAATCGAGCAAATTCGGATCCAATGCAGTTGAGGATCAGCTACCATCCTCCTTCCAGATTCCATTTATTAGAACAGGGTAAAGCTTTTATCAAGGGGGTAGATGAGGAACAGACAATATTAGAGGAAAACTAGCCTATGACAATTTAGATTTTCTTGGTTCACTATATTTATATACATCTAATAAATGAAAACATTTTTCTCCTCCATGTCCACTTCCCCCAACCCCAGTAACAAGAAAACAAATAAAACACTATTTTTAATAAACCTCACAATAACATGACTCCTACATTTTACACAAAAAACTTTCTGAACTGTGCTTACTTGTTGTATGTTTTGCTATTAGCATAAATTGCTTAGAATGATATCTGGCAAGGCTCAAATGTTTACTATATCTTATTTATTATTAGCCCTAATTTAACTGTGTGTCTAAATATTTATTTTTTATATACAGAGGAAGATATGAGATCAGATCCTTATTCTGTCTGGATGTTCATACTGTTAACTAAGTCAAGGGCCATTCAGATGGACCACAGTGAACTGACAAGTAGGAAGAGAACCATTATACTACAAACTGAATAAGAAAAAAGTAGGAGGTGTTAGTATAGGATTTAACTATGGCTACATGTCCCCCCTCCAACAGATTATCTCCAAATATAGTTTATGGCGATTCAATTTAATAACAAATGGCTTGCATAGGTTCCTAGATGATAAAATTAGATGTCCTAAATAAGCCAGTCCCCAAAAACCAAAGGCCAAATGTTTTCTCTGATATGCAGATGCTAATTCACAATAAGCGGAGGTGCAGGAGGCACAGGGGAAATGGGGGTAGGAAGGACAGCAGAATGAACTGGACATTATTACCCCATGTACATATGATTACACAACCAGTGTGATTCTACATCATGTACAACCAGAAGAATGAGAAGTTATATCCCATTTATGTTTAATGTGCCAAAATGCATTCTACTGTCATGTAGAACTAATCAGAACAAATTAAAAAAATGAGATGTCCTATGCTGGAAAAACGGCCCAAAGCATGACTACAACAGCAATCTCTGTTTTAAGAAATATGAGATTACTCCAATGAATTGTTTTTACTCTCTACATGTGAATTTGATATATAAGCATCAAATATGAAGTATGTGATGGTAAGGAAAATACTTAATAGCTTCAAAAGGAACAGAAAATATAGATCACATGCACTGTGTCTAATATCATGACAAAAATTTTTAATACTTTAAATAATCCTACTTTTAAGATCAGCAGTCAGATGTCCTCTTGTGCCTCTTTACCTATAATGTGTGTCTCCTACATCTACCAAAAGTCTTACTCCAAAAATAAATTTAAGCAGATACAGATAGTAGTTATTTTCTAATTGTCAAATAAAATAATTTGTAGAAAATAAAAAAAAATTCCTCCACTCCCAAAAGTCTATAATGATAAAGCAATGCTACAGATGTAGGACAACACCACAGGCAATCAACACAGCTCACTTAATAAACAAAACTAGTCCATGTAGTTTCATGAAACTCTTCACCTCCAAATTTCAAGATGAAAAATAGCTTAATCCAAAATAAGCTATTTAAAACTTTATTTCTCTTCAAATCATTTCCATGCCAGATTTACCTGATAACCTACATTCAATACCCATAGGATTTGGTATTATCCCATCAGTTATCACCTGTCTTCAGAAATCTGAAAACCAAATTTCAAACACCAAAGGAATGACCTGCACAATTGATGGAAAGTGGAAAGTTGAATTAATTCAACAATTACCAAGAACCTACTATGTGCCAAGGTCTGTGCTAGGTGCTATGTGTACAGGAGTGAGTGAAACAAACTCCCCATACCCTAATGGAGTTCATAGTTCAATAAGGAAGATGAATATAAACAAGCAAACATTTATGTTAATGATGATAAAATGAGTGCCACAATGGGAATAAAGTAGAGCACTGAGCAAGAAAACATCACGATAAACTCTTGTATAGAAAGAGACAAATACAAGAATATTTAATATGCATAACAGTGAAACACCAACAACAATCTAAAAGACCATTGACAGAGACAAATACAAATAAATTGTAAATTATCTGCATGATGGAATACTATAGAGCAGTTCAAATCAATGATCAGATCTGTACATATCAACATGGATATCATTCAAAAATACAATGTTGAAGCTGAGCACGGTGGCACACGCCTGTAATCCCAGCACTTTGCGAGACTGAGATAGGAGGATCATGAATTCAAAGCCAGCCTCAGCAATAATGAGGCACTAAGCAACTCAATGAGACCCTCTCCCTAAATAAACACAAAATAGGCCTGGGGATGTGGCTCAGTGGTTGAGTACCCGAGTTCAATCCCCAGTATCAAAAAAAAAAAAAGACAAAATTATAATGTTGAGTGAAAAAAGAAAGTTGTAAGCTCAAATATGATATGATGTATTTACATAAAGTAGGCAACACAACCATATAAAAAGGAAAATACATATCAACATCATAATAGGTGCCGTGGAGAGGGAAGGAGGAGACTGGGGAAGTTTACACACAAGAGACTAATAATCTATGATGTTTTCTTTTTTTAATATTTTTAGTTGTAGATGGATACAATACCTTTATTTTATTTATTTATATGTGGTGCTGAGGATCGAACCCAATGACTCACACGTGCTAAGCAAGCACTCTACCACTGAGCTACAACCCCAGCCCATGACATTTTTTTATTTAAAGGAAAATCTGAAGCAATTGTGACAAATTCTTAACATATTAATTCTAGGAGATGTGGACATGGGTATTTGCTATTTTATGCATTTATCCTATAATAATTGTGGGAAAATGGAAAAAAGTCAATTTAAAAATAAGAAATGATGGTGAGCTGGATGGACCAATTCAGGAAGAGTAGGCAGGGAGATCTTCACCAAGAAGGTGGCATATAAGCTGAAACCTGAATTGAAAATGCCAACCCTGCACAAAGCTGGGAGAAGAATTTTCCAGACAAAAGGAACCACATGCACAAGGGCTTTATGAAAGGACAGAATTGAATATGTGTGGAGAATACAAGAAAAATGGTGACCCATGGGCTGGACTAAAGCAGAGATGTGGGTGAAGGGGTCAGCAGACAAGGAGCAAAGGTGAGGTGATACAAACCACGTAAGACCTTGGTTGGAGTCTAAGGTAAACTGAGATGGGATCCGCTGAAGGGTTTGAAGATGCTATTAAACTTAACAGAGTTCCATCTGCTACATTGAGACTAGATTAGAAGGGACAAGAGGAGAAGGGAAACATCAGAGCAAGGCTGCTGTGGTGATCCTAGTCAGAGAGCGGTGGCAGTATCAACAAAAAGAAATGGATAATCTAAATATTTCAGAGATAAGGTTGGCAGGACTTAACTGAAAATAAAATCTTAAAACTGGGATGAGAAGAAAGTGCTTATCCTTTTGGGCACACTACTTTAAAGCATTCTACTAGATGTTGCTGAAAGATTAAAAAAACTATTCCCAACCCCTGAAGCTGTTTAAGAAAATGGAATGAACAAGCTATCAAACTCATGAACATCAAACTTATAAGAGTGAATGAATATAAATGTAACCTGCTGGGGGCTGGGATTGTGGCTCAGTGGTAGAGCGCTTGCCTCGCATGTGTGAGGCCCTGGGTTCGATCCTCAGCACCACATACAAAGCAATAAAATAAAGACATTGTGTCCATCTACAACTAAGAAAAAATTAAAAAATAAAGATAAAAAAAAATAAATGTAACCTGATGTCATTAAATTGGAGAGTGAGGAAGATCAGGTTAAATCACTCATGGAAAGTGAGTTTTGGAAAAGGCTGAAAGACTGCACAGAAATTAGTGGTGTGAGTGGACAAAGGCAGAAGAAATGGCAAAGTAAAAACACAAACTTGGAAATAATGTGATAAATAGCATACAAATTGGCCTTTTCTAAAAAAGCAGACTGTAAAGTACTCGAATGAAAGAAAAATGTAGCTGGAGGTAAGAGAGGCTCTGAGGCCAGAAATGATAGCAAAAGGTATTTATTTTCTAGATAACATTTATTGAGTACTTCCTATGTATCGCACATGCAACAAGGCATTAGCACACATTATTCATTTAATTTTCACCAACAATCCCATTGGGTAGATACCATTATTTAAAAGGGGGAAGCTGAGGCTCAGAGAGGATAAACAGTCACGGATTACCACTGGGGAAGCAGCAGAGGCAGTACACAGCTATGTTTGCCTCAGTCCACATGCTTCCTGATTAGCCAGGAACCTGCAGGTGGTAGGCAGAATTGTTAGAGCAGGGAGTCTGAGGCTCCTGGGCCTAGGCCTGGATTCCACTTCAGCCACTTGGTTAAGTTGTTCTACAAGTCACCTCCCTGTGCTTCAAACTGCTCATCTATAAACTGTGGATAATTATATCGTCCCATAACAATTCACCCTTTCCACCATGGCTGCACTCAAATAGCACCAACTGAAGACATCGATCACCTCCCTGTCCCAAAATTCAGTGCAAATTTTTCAAAACTATCATTACTGTCTCTTCCTGAAAGCTGCCCACTATACCTCCCTAAAACACTCTTTCCTGGTTTCTATGACACCACATGTTCCTACCTCTTCTGCTTTTCTGGCTACTTTTTTATGACCTACTTTTTAGATTCATCCTCCTTCAGCAAGCAGGGGATCCTTAAAACTAAGTGCTACACCCACTTCTTTTTCTCTCTCCTCTCTCCCAAAATAATCTCATCCATTTCCATAGCTTAATTTACCACTATATATCAATGACTCCCAAGTTTATATCCTGCCACTTCAAAATTAACATGTCCTTAACAGGGTGCAATTGGATAGGAGGAATAAATTCTAATGCTCTGTAACACAGGATAATAATAAGTGACAACAATTAATTGAATATTTCAAAATAACTAGTGGAGAGGATTTTGAACAACCCCAACACAAACAAATAATAAATGCCTGCATGGGTAGATATGCCAGTTGCCACAGTATGAGCATTAAACATTGTACACGTGTATTGAAATGTCACATTGTACCCCATAATACGTACAATTACTATTCATCAGTTAAAATTTTTTAAACGGTTTTTTAAAAATTAACACATCCAAGATTAAACTCTTCATTATTCCCTCTCCCTGCCCCAAACTTGGTCATATTCCAGTGCTCTCCACCTTAGTAAAAGGCACCTCATCCATCTACCTGCACAAGTCCGACATCCAAGAGCTGACCTTCATAAACTCCACATCAAATTTATTACCAACTTTTGCTGATATTTTTCTCTTAATCTCTCTCAAGCCTGTACCCTTCTTCCTCCACAATTGCTATCATCAGCCAAGCTACCACCATATCTCACCTGGAATATTCTAATAACAACCTACTAATCAGTTTCCTCTCATCCACTGTGACCCATACAACTCAGTCAGAATGACGTTCTCAAAATGTAAATATAACCTGAGGCTTTGGAGTTTCCAGTCTTGTTGGCTTTTTGAGTTATGTAAGATTTAAATAAAAGTTTGCTCATTCTCACCTCCCCATTAAACCTGTTAATATCTGCTACTTGCTCAAAATGGCCTGCAAGGCCTGTATGGTATGACTGTGGCCACTTCCCAGTCTTGCCTCCCATCATTCCCCCTTCCTTAGTACAATTCTGTTAAATCAGCCTTCTCTGTTCCTTGGCCACATAATGCTTCTACCCACCACAGGACCTCTGTACCTACTATCTTTCATCCTGGAATATTTCTCCCAACAATGCTTTACCTAATTAACTCCAGCCCACACTCTGCAGATCTTAGCTCAAGTGCATGGGTTCCAGAATCCTGTTTTACTCTAGGTCAAGGGCCTTTGCTATCAGCACTCAGAAATTTGTCTCTTTTCTTAGCATTTATTTTCTTCAGAATGGCATAAATATTTACTCAACCATTTGATTAATGGCTCTTACCTACCAGAATAAAAACACCATGAAGACAAAATCCTTGAATACTTAAGCTTACCATCAATTCTCCAATACCAGCACTACGCCTGACACCTAGTAGGCACTCAATGCCTTGCACAAATGCTTCCTCTGGGTAGTTCTAAGAAACAATAGTAGATGGACTACTCTATACTAAGGACTTTGTGACTGAAGCCCACTGTTACCTCTGACACTATCACCCTCTGACAAGTGAAAATGCAAAGGAAGAATGACATGCTCAAAGCAAATGAGTGGGTGAACATGGTACACTTGGTGGGTAATCTAGGGCCTTCGCCAGTGCACATGCAGGTATTTCCATGCAGTTTTGTGCCTACAGAAGATCTTTACCCTTGTTTACTAGTAAATAATCATGAGTTTGGTCTCCCAAGCTCTCGCTCTAGTTTTATTGGAATCATTAGCTAAGGCTTTCATCTCAAGCCGGCAGGTCACTAGCAATGTCATTTGTCTCCATTTCCCTCCATGGTACACACTCAGCAAATATTACTTGAAGAATTTCTGGCTATGAGGCAAGAACCAGTAATTGAATTAAATATGTTCACCCTCTCTAAGTCAATCTGCAAAAAACAAGTTATTTTCTCTGCCCTATCAGGACAAGATTAAAGAAGAAATATCCGGATTTTTCCTGTGGTTAAATTATCAGCTGTCCATCGCATCATGCCATGCAGTCCAACGTAAATAGAACATGCACCCTACCCTGTTGGCCAGTGCTCAGAAATATTACATGTGGTCTCAAGAACAATGCACATTATTAATAGCCTATGAGCTTATGTCTTTCCCCACCCGCCCCCAACTGTTCTCCTCCCTACCACCCTCCTGCACAGGGCTGAAAATGGTGCCTGCCACTACATCAGCAGGGAGAAAAATACTTAAACAAATATAGCCAATGTCTGACACTCCAAATTATGAAAGAAACCTAATAGCTTTGTTCTACTCCCATCCTCACTCAACTCAGCCTCATTGCTAGTTTCAAAACATCAAAGCTTTTGTTAAATGTAAAAAGGTCAATAAAAATAGGTAACAGAAAATTAAGCCCCAATCTGTAAGGAAGAATTAGTAACTAGAAGAATTTCAAAGATTACACATAAACTGTTTCTGGAAATCACTCATCCTTTGCTATCCTTTTAAAAATGTGACTAGGAATTCACTTTTCATTTACATTCTATTTCAGACTGCTTTTAAAAGGGAGAGAATTTTCAAAGAAAAAGTTTAGATTTTGAGACTGACATATTCAAGTTTAAACGGGATACAAACCAATTCAACCACAAAAATAATAATAAAAAGGAAACAAGGACAGCTGTACAATCCAACACTAGCACTCAATTTCAAAGAAGGTACAAGATCTCTAAAACGATGACTACAAGGTTCAGGAATCTCTGGCTTAAAATCAAACAACTTCTTCACACATAAGTACATATGCCAAAACAACTATTCTCCCCACCTCCCAAAACTCCTACAACTTACCAAACTCAGCTCACTGCAACTTTACACAGTATTTATGATCTGGTGAAATGACATAGGCTTACTCTGCTCACCAAAATGATGAAACAAAAACAGAAAGCACTAATTCTATTAGTCTTCCTTCAGTTAACCAGTCCTAAGCCATAAGCCCAAGGAGTTTGTTTTGTTTTTAAATTTGACAGGGAAATTCCTTTAATGTGCCTGACAACACTGTTGTGAAAGGTACGTTTGAGCCACCAGACAGCACTGACAAAAGTAGATTCTTCCAAATAGCAATAAAAATACCCAACATAGCTAAAGTAGGGAGATAATGTAGTAAAATCTTATACACTACAGACACAAACACTTGGGCATCTGATTCATTTGAGAGTTGGACAGGGGTAAATATGCAAGGTTGTCGAGTGCTGCCATGTCACTCATAAATATATTATCTGAGCATATGAGGAAGGGGAAAGCCTATGGGGCTAAAGATTAGTATTTTCATTTTTAGCAATTCTCTCTTCAATTCATTTACCTACAATTTATGGGGAAAAAAACGGATGGGGGGAGTGAAGTTATACAGTATATTCCTCTTTCCTTAGAATAGTTTTATCCTAGAAATAACCTATGCAGACTGACTGTATAACCAGACAATTAAACCTTACACCAGTTTCTATGCCACTGGTGAATAGTAGTTAATAACTTCACACTTTTCATTTTGTCTCTTAACAAGAAAGGGATGGCAGTTTCAAAATCATTACTGCTCTGCCATCTTGGTTCATTGCCAAAACAAGGAGCTTCAGAACACCTGTCAAATAACACGCAGCTCATGGAAAAGAAACATATACAAAAATAGGTTCATATAAAATTGTCACATATATAGAGAGGGAAATGAATTTGGGTTAACAAAAAGTCTCTCATTCTAATGAGGATTGGGGAAGAAAGGAAGAGATTTCCAAAGACTCAGTCTATGTGACTGGAGTCAATGTAATGAAAAGCTATCTCAGCAGTGATCAGTGGGATCAATACATAGTCTAGTAGTAGTTATATTCTCAGCCTTAGCCACATTTCCAATGGTTTCAGTAATTAAAAGGACAAAATAGCCTTGCCTTCTCAAATAAGAGTACCTAGTTCAAATGTGTAACTACCCTTTTCCTTATTCTGAGTATCCTGGCCATTCTTATAAACTAAAAATAGGTTCCCATACAAAGACTATGTTAAAAATATTCATCACCTCCATATCCATCCATCTATAACCACAAAAACATGTAGGTGAGCATCATTCCAGAGGTAAGGCAAATAAACATCTGTTGCATGGGGCACAGGCCAAGATGAATGACAAACACATCTAAAGCATGATCCCTGAACAACTAAATAGAAGTGGAGATTGGAAAATACAGAAATAATTTGAGGTCCAGGCTTTCCTTTTATTTTGGTGTTTGTTAATAAGGAAGACAATTTTAAGTTCTGATACTAATTTTGTGCAAATCCATTCTAAAATCTAATAATAAAAATCCAATGTATAGGTAAAAAATGTGCAAATTTAGATTGAGAGTAAGGAAATACCATTTTCCTTAACTAAAGAAGCCCTAGAACTTTGAAGGTTAGTATTGA
This sequence comes from Geosciurus inauris, assembly GCA_004024805.1. Classification (NCBI taxonomy): domain Eukaryota; kingdom Metazoa; phylum Chordata; class Mammalia; order Rodentia; family Sciuridae; genus Geosciurus; species Geosciurus inauris. The sequence goes on from PVHX01024476.1 coordinate 22,819, forward strand.
CAAAAAGATTCTGAAAAACTGGAGAAGCCAACCCATAATCCTAGGACCATCTCCTACTACCTGACATCTAGTAGTATAATGGGGAGAACTGGGGGGGGGGTGTTCCTTCTCTGACAGAGACTTGTATCACCATTGCAAATGAAACCATGCCTGGATTTCCCCAAGCTCAGGGAAGACAAAGATATAGCAACCATTAAAAAACTTCAGTAAATGCAAGGGGAATAAACCTAAATGGTCCTTGATGAAGCTTTCTTCTCTTATGCTCACAGATCCTAGCTCATTTCACAGATGATCTCAGGTAAGAACTGACCCAGTTTTTCTCTTCCCAGCTATCTCTAACATCAACTGTTTTGTGTCCACCTAAACTTAGACCTTTCAAAGTCCAAAACCCTAAAGGACACACAGAGGTCAATGTTACAGATATCTTGGAGGTGCTTGTTTCCAACTACTAAGAAAGAAGGATAAGGTCATGCTAAATTTGTCTCAAGTCTAAAGTTTTGGCTCTTTTGAAAGAAACAGTTTCAAGCATAAAGAGTACTTCAAGTCAGGTCTAAGAGTAACTCATTTATTTCTATAAATGCAATATTGTGTTATAATAAAATACTACAAGTATAATAGTATTATATATATTACATGCTTATTATACATTGAGCATATATTGTGTATGCTTATTATAATAAGCATGTATAAAATAAATGTGTATGCATTATTCAATTTTTTGTCACTGCATTTCTCTCAAATTATTTAAAGTCTAAGTTACCATAATCTGGACTGGTCTTCCATAGGGTATTTCCTAAGTGGAACTTCCTCATCTTGAAAATTAGCAACATCACTCTTATCAATTTTTAGAAAGGATACAGACAAATGGACAAGCAAATGGAGATGTTCCTTAGTACAAGTTCATCGATATAAATGATATGTAGTTAAAATGCCACTTACTTGACTGCAGATAGTTGTTTCTATAGAATTTAACAACATATGACAAGAACCAAGGCTCTAAAACAACTATTAATTTGTACTAAGTACTTCATCTTATTCCATCTGAATTACCATAAATTCTGAGCTATTAGAATATAAATTAATAAAACTGAATACTACTGTATCATCAGATCTGAAGAACTGCAAACCATTTAAAATCCAAATGTTCCTGAAATGTGACAATAAAAAGGGAATAGAGGCTGGGCACAGTGGCGCAAGCCTGTAATCCCAGCACTTAGGGAGGC
>PVHX01024477.1:0-23943 GCA_004024805.1 Geosciurus inauris
GGAGAGTGTGGCCTGAAACACCATCTCTTCTGCCTATTGCTTCTGGTCACAGTTCTCTTACTATGTAACATCTGTTTTCCACACTTCCTCACACTTACCAAATCTTTCTCACTCTTCTGAAATTTTCCTTTCTTCTCTCTGCACTTTTAGCATGGCATACTTGATTTTTGAGTTAAGTGACAATGGATAAAGTTTTGTCTTCCATTTTATTTCAAATTTTGACTCTAATCTTTGGGAATATAAATTTACTCTTCCTAAGCCTCCTCCAAACATCTGTTTTTCCTTTTTCTTTTAAAATTTTCTTTCTTTCTTTTTCTTTCTTTCTTTCTTTTTTGAGAGGGGCTTCATAGGGTTATTATGAGGCTTTGCTGAAAGGATTCATAAAGCAAGCATATAAACTTGACATACTGTAATGTATTAGTAAAAGGTGTTATATTGCTGCTGATGGTTTTATTTCTCCATGAGTAACAAGTCCTTGTGTATGAAGAAACATGAAAATACTTGGCAGTATGCAGACAACATCTTTAGTTGATACCAATTTTGTACTTCTTATTCAATACAGTCATTTCATGGAATTGCATTATTATTTAAAAATATATTTTAGGAGTTTTGTAAAATGAATACAATTAGAAAACAGTATTATTTTTATACCATTAGAGAGAGTTTTAGAAAACATGGAAAAAAGATAGACCTTATCACTAAGGGCACCCATTTTTGATTTCCTTTATCATTTCCACCAAAATGTTATTATCCATGTTTTTTCTTGTGTTTCCTTTTGGTGAAAACAGTGTTCTTATTGACTTAATATTTACAGGGTTTTAAGGAAGCAGTACATTGCTGAACTCTGCTCTGTGCTTTTAAAAAGAGCATAAAAGGAAGGAATTATGCTTTATACCAAGGGGCCAATCTTAAAAATTTATCAGCAGGGAGCTTAAAAAGGAGCTAGCTTGGCCAGAGGGTCACTTAACCAATGGCATCTCCTGGAGCATCAACAGATGACTAAAGGACAAATAACACTTTTAAAATCAGTCACTGATCTATATTAGAGTCAAAATCTTTATAGCTAGGCAGGTCTTTAGATACCATTTGATAGTTCTGTGCTCTAACTTGCAGTATAGATATTAAGTCTCTGAGAAGTAGGTGACTAATACATCTTTCAAAAAGAGAGCCAAGATTATGCATCAGCTTTTCTGTTTTGCTGGACAGGGGTTTTTTTGTTATATATTAACATACTCATAATTCATTTTAAAATAAAAAATTAATTGAATTGTGTATGTATTTTCTGGAAACTAGACACATTTGTTGAGAAACAATGTTCATCTGGGTTATTTTTTGGGGGGAGTAGAAAGGGAGTATCTAGGATGAGACAGAAAAGGAATGAGGTCTTAAATTAACTTTGTTTTCAATTTCATGCCTCTTTGCTCTCCTTGGTTACCACTATTTGTGAGAAAAGTAATCACAAGGGGAGGAAAAAGAAAGCAAAACCCTGAACAACATTATTACTGAATATGGTAAGTTAGTAAATAATGCTGGAAAATACATTCCCAGGTAATTTTGAGAAATGTATCCTTCATGTTAATTTGTTTAGAGATCCATATTTATTTGAGTACAGAATTTTTTCTAATAAGTAACAGCCAATGGTCTGGGAAATACATTGTTAAATGGTAGCACTGTACTATTATGTTTTTAATAGGTGTATTCAAATCTTTGTTATACAATTTAATATCTTGGGAAAATTAGCTACTATCACATGTATTAAAATATTTGAAGGTCATTCATATGAAATTCAGTAATCTAAGTTTTTTAAATCCTGCTATCTCTAGCAAGAGCAGTGGAAAATGCCAGCCCTTTGAGATATGTACCTCACAGTTTTAAACTTCACTTTCATTAGATTGACTACTCCCTGTACTAAAGAGTGGCATGGAACATTAGCCACGGCAGAAATTTATTCCAGTTTGCAATGTCTTTTTCTTTCACAAATTGTCTTAGGGGCTCTAATTTTTCCAGGGCACCCAAGGAGTAAATAATAATTCTCTCTCCTTCACCTTTCACTACCCATGGGAAGTATCATTTTTAGGGTTTCACTTTCTCTGAAAGAGACAGGTATTTTTGAAGCAAAGAAGAAAATGCCAAATTATTAAAAGAATCAAACAAGCTCAGATAAAGTAGAAGATATGATACAGATGTATATAAATAAACACATAAAGTAAATGTGACTTTCTTAATATTCCATTATGTTTTGATTAATGTTCTATTCCCATTCTGTTTTAGACCTGAGAGAGATTTTTAGATTTTAAAATAACATTGAAATTACACGTTATTGCTATTTTTTGTGGTTATCTTTATGAAGATGACTTTGCTTTTCTTATTGCTATAGTTATCTCCCTATGAATGAACATTTTTAAGTGTCACTACTATATACCAAGTTCTGGTTTAAATGTTGACCAACATTAATAAATAATTAGACAAAAACCCTTACTTCTTGATTTGTTTGTGTGTATGTATGTGTACATGTTTAGACTGATACATACCTATATGTAAAGATATATGCAAATTTGTGTATAAATATACATATAAATATACAGATATATGTATATATATGTGTGTGCAATGTATATATCTATATATCTGTATATACACATACAGATATATACATATACAGATATATGTATGTGTATATCTATGCATGCATATATATGTGTATACACACACATATATAATGTTATATAATTAAACTATCTCCTGCCAAAGCTCTTCATGATTCTGCCTGCCACTCGCTGCTTGTTCACTCAGTTTCCTTCTCTCCCCTACATGCATGCAGTGTCCCAGCAAATGACTTGAAATTCTTTAAATTAGTCATGCTTGTTTTCTTCTCTGCATAATCTGTTCTCTTTATATCATTCCTTAACTGATGTCAGCTATTCCTTAAAATCTCAACTCAAATATAAGTAGCATTCTCATCATGCAAAGGCTGCCTAGCTGACCCTTTTCTGAGCTTCCTATTTATAACTTAGTCTCAGGACTTTCAATGCTATACTCATGAAGGCTCATTAGATCAAGAGTTTCCCGAGGCCCTAAATTGTATGTTATTCATGTTCAATAATTGGCGCTTAAGGTAGTATGTGAGGAATGTTAATTGGATTAATGAATGACTGTCTTAAATATTTAATGTATTCCAGATATAGGGATGGGTCATTCAGGATCACATTGTTCATTTTAATTTAAATATCTTTCTTTCACATTATTGTAAAGATACAATTTTCGTCTGGTCACATAAAATAAGCACTTCATGCTTTTACTAAATTAGCCCCTGATTGTTGCTTATTTCTTCATATTCCAGATGAAAGAAGTTCACATTGGAGTTTTGCTTTCAATTTAATTAGTTTTAATTATTTATTTTCTGCCATTCTAGTTTGTGGCTAGGTAGCAAAATATAGGTTAAATGGACAGGAATTTAAGAATAGGAAATCATCCAGCTATTGAGGCATTAAGGGTATCAAATTGGCCACGGTGATGATCCATTCTGTTCTTACCAGGCATCCGTCTACAAGTGCTTGTAGGCCAGAATGCAAGGTGTATAGATCTTATACTGTGTTACACCATTCGTTTTGAAACTGACAATTTCCCATTCTTTCATATTTCATTTAAATGTGTTATCCTTGAAGCAATGTTTGTAAAATTCAGTGATGATCAAGTATTTGTGTCTGGAACTATGGCCACATGCTTCTCATGCTTTCCCATTGAAGGAGTCATCAATCCAGTTAAACAACAAGGTAATTCACATTGACACTTTATATTAAAGGTACTGGTTGGCTGGTGGAACTGAATAGGGAGCTCAGTCCAAGAAGATGAATTTTGATGCCAACAAGAGAACAGAGGCCAGAAGTTGGTATCAACATTGCCAGATATAGCAATGGGCACTTATTAGCAAGCTTCCTATGGGTCAACAGGTGAAATCCTAAGCTTTGATTTCTGCTTCAGGCAAATAGGTTAGTCAAGTAGAATGGTCTTCGCCTGAAAAGGACCACAACCTAATGTTGAGCACAGATCTCTATTTAGATAATTAGCCCTGGTCCCCAAATTTCTCACAATTTATGGAAATGCTGATTTGTAATTCTAGGAAGCTATGAAGAATTGAGAACATTTTAAAATTTCTGATAAGCTTCTCCATCACACACAGAATTCATGACAGTGATTGTAAAGGATGATGACAAAGGTCTATTGTATGACCACCATGTGTTTTGCAGTTAGGAGCTTCATTGACAGCACAGCCTTCTATCCCTGGTCTCCCACGTAGGCATATTTCCCTAATATAAATCACATTTATTGAACATCTCTTATTGGCCAGAAACCCATGTAAGCACTGAAAACACAATAATGATAGTATAACATCTTTCCCAAGCTTGCATTTTAAATCACTCATGTGGACATATATGTATATGAGTACTGAGTTTCTCCACACAAAAAGAAAAAATAAAAACGTAATCATAATATTAAAAAGTGATATCTTTATTACTATATTTTAGAAATTTTCTTCCAAGGATAGGAAATTTTATTTTGGAATTACACATAAGGGGTAGTTATAAGTTAGTTTTGCCTGAAAGGTTTTAAACCAAATAAAGATATCATCTAGGAGGATTTGGATAAAGTCATATTAAGAAGGAGTGTGATATCAGAGTCTTTGGTAGTACGTTATCCTTGTCTCTGAACATATTTATGCATTTTAATAATTATATATAATATGTAAGCATACAATATGAGCACATATGAAATTATATATTTTATACATTAGACATTTGCATTAATAAATTATCTAAGACTTAAGGAAAAGTTCTTCACTGTATGTCTAAATCTCCATAGTTACAAAATAAAAGTACCTTTTATAAATAAATTATAAGTAAAGAAATACATTGGAGTTTGAGAGAGAGAGAGAGAGAGAGAGAGAGAGAGTGTGTGCGTGTGTGTGTGTGCGTGTGTGTTTAAAAGCATTTGAAAACCCCAGGCTGACCTGGTATGCTAGCTTAAGTAAAATTCTGAACGCTACTAAAGCTCAGTTAGTTTTGTTCCTGACAGTAACGTCAAGAACGGAGGAAGTTGATGATCTAATACTGCTTAATGGACTATTGTACAGTGCCCAATGTCATTGTAATTGCTCTGTAGTTAATTTGAGATACTCTATATTTGTTCCATCTATGACTATGTTAATTTTCTTGCTAAACATTATCATACTTCATGTGTAAATCCCCTAAGAAATTGGACATTAGAGCCTCAGCAGGAGACAGATCCCCAATAGCACTTTTGCAAATTGGCTACTGTAGGTGAATGCTCAGGGTTTCTCAGATTTCCTTTTGCTTTGTCCAACATGTGAGAAGAAGAGCTAATCTTTTCTCTCGGTGGGAAGCCCAAATGCTGTTTTCAGAAATAGATAAATTTGTGAATATGTAAATAATCCTTTGAAGTAACACTTGAAGATTCTAGGCATATAAAGGGGGAAAAGTTTTTATTCAAATTTTGGGTGATCTGAAATTCCCAGAATATTGACTTCCCAGAGTTCCTCTGTTCTGATAACTGATTTTTCTCCTTAGTACAACTTTTAAATAGATGGGTTTTAAAGACCCTGTGTCCATCTACCATCGTTTTCTAATTAGAATCATGAAGAGTTAAAGGCATCTCTAAAATAAAGCATCTCATTAATAGCAGAGCAGTGTTCCTTCTACCATGTATAATGCTATGCATTATGGAAGTTTGAGAGTCCTTCAGCCTTTTAAAAGCTTAAAAAGTTTGAGAGATAATATAGTTCTGTGTAATAATATATATAAACCAAGATTATAAATGTCACAGCATTAAGAGGTGCCTTATCTTAAGAATTAACAGGTTAGAAAAATGTTCTTAAAACTTCTGTCAGTTTAAAGACAGAGCATCATGGTGAAAAACACAAAGGTTTTTCTAAGATGTGGGTAATAGAGAATCTAAGCAGTCTCTCCTGGGAGCTGACAACTCTTGAACTTTGTGTATCTTGTGGGTTTGCTTTTCCCTGTGGATTGTGAGTTGAATTCTCTCAGCACAGAGAGTGCATGCTCTCAAAGGAAATTGCCCTCTCTCTTGTTCTTAATGTCAACCGTTAAGATCATGACTGAGAAACCCAAGACAGTACTAGTCATATGAGAAAAGATCCCTTTGGAAAACTCCACATATAACTTTGAAATAAATCAAAGAATCTTAAGGGATAACTTTCACATGGTTGATAGATTCCTATCACATATTTTCCTCATCGTGACTGTGGATGTTATGTGAACCTCTAAGGTTGTATCATTTTTGAAATGGTAGATGTCTTATTTTTTCTCAGTACTCATTCTACAGTCTAAACTGCATTATTAGAGGTGTTCACTTAATCCTGCAGAAGAGTCTTGTCAGTGTATCATTCATTGTTACCTGGAATAGTAATGGTAACCTGCTATTAACCATAGAGCACAGGTTAATTTGTCAGATGAGCAAAATACCACCTGGCAGGCTGAATGAAATAGAATACAGAGTAGTAAGACTTTACTTAAGGAAAGTTAGAGAATTTCAAAACAGAGTAACTAAGCCTATTTGTCATAATGTAATCAGTGTGTAATACTTAAAGTCACCTTTGAACTCTACCTCTGCTTTACAGTTAAGATTCTTTCAAGGTTATCAGGGTTATCTGCACTTAAACCCTTCACCTTCTCCACTCTAGTTCACTTTTTAACTGAATGCCAGAAACTTCTAAAAAGCTTCGCACTAAGAATGTTATTACTCTGGTTACCAAAGTGATTGACTTGATTGCGATTAGATTATACCATTGAACTGAGTCTTAAGTTAGTTGTGGTATTGAATTGCTTCTCTTGATACTCCATCTTAAATTAAATCACAATTGGTTATTAGAATTATGGGGCAATGAGATAAATTGACAGGACTGAAATGGGAGATGGAAACAAAAGCAAATAAATATGAAACTCTATGTACTGCTTTTGTAAATGCTATTCCTTTCAGAGATGATGAACTAGACTCAATTTCACCTCTTTAAAAAACACCAATCACAAATATAAGTGATACAGAGAAAGTACCTCATTAGGAAATAGTCACTTAAGGTCCACAGTGGAGAATATATTGGAAATATTACAAATATATTTTCTTTGGTCTTCACTATTAGAGGAAAGAGCTAGTGGGTTAGCAGTAATGTCACATTAGTTTTCATTATAGGAGAATTTCCATATGGATTTTAGAGAGCAACAAACAAAATAACAGAATAAATGCAACACTTTTTGAAAGATTAGACATTCATTTGCTTATATAATTTCTCAGACCCTGATTTAACAATTAATCTCAGCACCGTGTGGTACCATATGGTACAACTGCTCCTTAAAAAAAAAAAAGTTACAGATCCGCAAGGAACCAGACATGGAAGAAAACTGATTACATTAGTTCTCTAATATGATAATGGAAGGGTCTTATTGTACAACCTCAGTGTCTTCTCCTTAGGAAGTGTTTCATTAGTAGCCAGGAAGTGTGACTGTATTAATTCAGTGTGGTTTTTTCCCTCCAAAATGAACTTCTTTAAAGTTTTCCTTTAGATGGAATTGAGAAATAAAAGAAAAGTAGTAATCTTTGATTTACTTCTGCCTATGCTTTTTGATGAAAAGCTGCTGATTAAAGTATACATTTTAAAAGATTAAAGTTTCAAACACATTTGAAATGACATTTTCATTTTTGTCAGTTGCAATATTTGCTTCCCATCAAAGCCATCATGAAAGCACCATCAGATAACAGAGGAATGAATATTTTAAACACATTTTAGTTTTTTTTATTGAGTAGAATCATAATAAGCTTAATAAAAATCATTAGGGTATACATAGACACATAGACTCTAGTAACAAAAATGTGGATAACTACCCTCACAAGAGGTCTTGTACAGGCACATGTTATCGTAAGCAGGTAGTATTCTTACTGTTTTGCCCTTGTGAGGGTAACTTTTGAATATTCATCAGCAAAAGACTTCTGCCACTCAGAAGTTAGAACTACAGGATTTTAGAAAGAGAGTAGGAAATGAAAAGGCTGAATTGAACAAGACCCAAGAAAGAAACTAGAGTAAAAAACTTCACAGCAGTAGAAAAAGCTTGGGTTTTGGAGTCAAGTTGATTTGTATTAGAATTAGGCACGACAATGTACATGTAAAACTTGGAAGCTGGGCATGGTGGTGCACACCTGTAATCCCAGCAATTCAGGAGGCTGAAGCAGAAGGATTGCAATTTTGAGGCCAACCTCAACAACTTAGTGAAATCCAGTCTCAAAAAATTAAAAAGGGTGGGGATGTGGCTCAGTGGATAAGCACCCCAGTACCAAAAAAAAAAAAAAAAAAGATTTGGGAAAGACATGGAATTATCTCCTATTTTCTGAAAATTAACTTCATAATAGATCATACATTTGGTTATAGGTATTAATATTGTAGCTGTGTTTATGATAATACATACATTTAGGCATTTTTATCCATGTAAGTGCTTGTTAGGCCCACTTGATGGTAAGTGCTTTGATTGACACTGCCAATGTTAAGGTAGCTTCAGGCTAATGGATAATTTTTTTTTTTTTAACTGGGGTGGCAGGGTACTGGGAATTGAACCCAGAGTCATTTTACCACTGAGCTATATCCTCAGCCTTTTTATTTTATTATATTTTATTTTATTTATTTTGAGACAGGACCTAAATAAGTGACTGAGGCTGGCCTCAAACCTGCATTCCTTTCGTCTCAGCTTCCCAATTCACTGGGGATTACAGGAGTGTACCACTGTGTCCACCTAAGCTATGCTTTTAAACATTTTTACATTCCATCACCACCTCCTTGGAGTTGCAGTGAAGTTTCTGCAGTTGGTATAAGCTCAAAAAAAAAAAAAAAAAAAAAAAAAAAAAAAAAAAAAAAAAAAAAAAAAAAAAAAAAAAAAAAAAAAAAAAAGGAAAAAGGAAAAAGAAAAAGAAAGAAAAGAAGAAAAAAGAAAAAACTTTTGCTGAGCAACACTGGCAAAAAAAAATGAGTTATGGGGGCTATTTGAAGCTTTATCTTTAAAATGAAAATCTGATCAGAAGCATCAGCAAAGATTCAAATTTGCTCCACGTTCAGAATCCTTAACTTACTCTGTACATTTAGGATAGCTGATTCAAATTTGTGCCCTACAATTACTCCCTCAAGAAACCATATTATCAACACATCTTATAAATAACAATGCATGAGTCTATAGATCTCTGGGTGTTTGCTAGGATGATTAATTATTTGAGATTTATTGATTTTTGTCAATTTCTCTGAGTTCTAGATATGTTACTGCCTAGACTAAAGAACTGGCGTTATCCAGGTCTTATTTACTCAGATGGTATCATATGAAACAACAGGAAGCGGCACCTTTGTGATGTATAATAAATGTCTTCTCCAGAAGAAAATCTTTTCTTTTCAGGCAAGACTTTATTATTTACAATAATAGAAAACAAACTATCCATTTGCTCTGAGCCCTATGACCTATGGAATGTTGAAGAAATAGAATAAAAAATAAAAAAACCACTTTTTAAAAATTGCATCAGGAGCCAATCAGTTCACTGGTTCATTGAAACGGTTCAATTTCTTCTCATAAAAGTTAATATTGAGCCTGGTGCAGTGGTGCATGCCTGTAATCCCCATGGTTCAGAGGCTGAGGCAAGAGGATCACAAGTTCCAAGCCAGCCTCAGCAACAGCAAAGCACTAAGCAACTCAGTGAGACCCTATGTCTAAATAAAATACAAAATAGGGCTGGGGATGTGGCTCAGTGGTCGAATGCCCCTGAGTTCAATCCCTGGTACCAAAACAACAACAACAACAAAAAAAGTTAATATTGAGAGAGCAAAGCAAAGGACTAGGAAGCAATACATAAAAGGACACTAATTTATTTTTCCTTTATAACTGCCAGTCTGTGATGTGTAGGATGATTCTCTTCTCTTGCATTTTCACATTCTTTAGCCTGACCAAAAGTCTGGCATTTCAAGCTAATGATCCCTAGTTAATCTTCAGTTTCCTAGTAATTTTTCATCTGATGAAGGGGAAAAATTGGGGGATTGATCAATACTGCCAAATATTCTCATCATATTACATAGTGGTGATTTACTTAGCTTGGCTCAAAGTCAAATTTTGGGAATGTAATTAAGGTGCATTGGTATATGTATAGCTTTAAAATGGTGGAGAGATAATCCCTGAGTTAACCCTGTTTTAGACAATGGGCAAGATTTTTAATCTTCTGTCTCAAATTGTAATATTTTATTATGATGGTGAATTAGACAATAGATTCTGAATTTCTTTCATAATGAACAGATGGTTCTGTGAGCCTTTGATTACATGATTTAGGTACATTATCACTATCAAATGAGTGGCTAATCTACTTTGTAAAAATTCAGGAAAATAAAGCTAAAAAGAACTAGCACTTGAGTTATTTTAGCTTTCTCTCTAGGCCATGTATATGTGAATGTCTCATCACTGGTCTCATGTGTAGGAGAAATTTTCTGCTACAATGTCTTCTTGGGGAAAAAAATGGTTGAAAATTGAAATAATGGTAAGAAGAAGCAGATGAATCACTGTCATAGTTGGAGACTTTAACACTATTCTGTAAAGTGGAGTTGACAACTCAGTATGGGTACAATTGAACTTAATAGCACTATCAAATAGAGATAAGTGACATCTATAGATCACCATATTTGATTATAGCAGATTACACAATATTCTAAATCTTACTTGGAACATTCACAGGATACATCATATTCTGGGATATAAAATGTACCTGAACACATTTAAAAGAATAGAAATCATATGTCTGTTCTCAGACCACAATGGATGTGAACTAGAAATCAATATAAGATATATCAGTGGAAAAAAAACCAAATACTGGAGATTAATTATATCACACACTTCTAAATAACACATGAATCAGAAAAGAAACCTCAAGATATTTTTAAAATTATTTTTATTAATTATTTCATTTTTGGTATACAGAAAAAGAAGTGTTTAAAGGAAAATTTGTCTCATTTTTGGTACTAGAGATTTAATCCAAGGGTGCTTTACCACTGAACTACATACACAGTACTTTTCTTTTTAAGACAGGATCTTGCCTCAAACTTATGATCCTCCTCTCTTAGCCCTCAGATTTGATGAATTATAGATGTGCACAACTGAGTTCAATTGTAAAAGAAAATGTATAGCATTGAATATGCATATCAGAAAAGAATAATGATCTTACATCAATAATCTATATTTCTATCTTAAGAAACTAGAAAAAGAAGAGTCAATTAAATCCAAAACAAATAGAAAAGAGAAAAAAAAATATTAGAGCAGAAATCAGTGAAACTGAAAATAAGAAATCAGTAGAGACACTCAGCGAAATCAAAAACTGGTTCATTGAAAAGAAAAATAAAATTGATAGCCCTCTGGCCTGGCTAAGAGAAAAGAAGAGAACATATAAATTATAAATAATTTTATTTCAGAAATAAAAGATTGTGATTCACTATAGATCTGGACAGTAAAATGATAAAGGACTAATGTAAATAACTTTATGCCCATCAATTTGATAAACTTGATCTATATATCAAATGCCCAAATTCACAGAAGAAGATACAATCTGAATAGATTAGTGTACTAGTAAAGTTAAGAGATTATTAAGAAATAAATTAATCAATTACCTATAATCTCTTACAGAAGATAAAGGGCATACTTCCTAACTCTATGAATCCAGTCTTGCCTTAATTAAATAAAAATGAAATTGCATGAAGATTAATATTTCTAATGAATCCAGACACAAATATTTTCAGAAAAATATTAGAAAATTGAGTCTATAATTTTTGAAAGAATTATGTGTCTACTAGGGTAGCCAAGATATACCAGGCTGTTCACATTTGGAAGCCAAATAATTTAATCCATCATGTCCAATAATCTAAAGAAGAAAATATATGAATGTATTAATAATAAGAAAAAGCATTTGACAAAATCCAACAAACATTTGTGATTTAAAAAAAAAGCAAGCAAATAAGCTAGCAATAGAGAAGTTCCTCACTTGATAAAAATATCTGCCCCAAAGCCAATAGAAAATATCATAATTAATGGTTAAAAAAAAACTTGAAATTTTCCTGCTAGATAAAAAAGACAAGGTTGCCCCCTCTCACCAATGTTTTTTGACGTCATACTGGTTGTTCTAGCTAATGCTATGTGATAAAAAATAAAATTTGTACGAACTGAAAAGGAAGAAATAAATGTTAGCTTGTTCACAGATAACATAATTGTCTTTGTAGAAAACCTGAAAGAATCATAAACAACAAAGATTACTAGAACTAAAATCAATCATATCAAGTTTGAAAAATACAAAGCTAATGTCATAAGTGAAATTTGAAATTAAAAACACATATGGTTTTTATTAACATGAACCTAAATGAAAAACTTAGGTATAAATTAACAAAATGTGAAAAATTTATATAATAAAACCCATACAATTTTGACAAAAGATTTACAACAAAATAAATTAATGAGAGATATTTTGTGTTAACAGAGAGAAAGCGGCAAGACTCTCAAAATGTAACTTGTTTCTAAATCAATCTATAGATTCAATATAATCCCAATAAAAATTAAAGGAGGTTATTCTGAGGATATCTGTAACTTATTCTAAAGATTACTTGAAAATGCAAAAATGCCAGAATAGTTGACTCAATATTGAAGGAAAAGAAAAAGACAGAGGGCAACATTACCCAACATTTTGACCTATGATAGATCTATAGAAAGCAATGTAATGTGCCATTTGGTAAAAGAATAAATGATCAATGGAGCAGAATAGAGAGTACAGAAATAGACCAACATAAATGTAGTCTCCTTTGCCCAAGCAAAGGAGAAAAAGCAATGTTATGGAGAAAAAAAGTCTTTTCAACAAATGCAACTGAATAAAAAATGGATTCACACACACACACACAAAGAATCCAGGACTTATAGCCTCATACCTCATACCCTTCACACAAACTAACTCAAAACGAATTGTAAACCCAAATATAAAATACAAAGTCATAAGACTCTTAGACAATAAGATTGGAGAAAGCCAAGATGACCTTGGATATGGCAACAGCATTTTAGATATAGCACTGAAGGCATGATTCATGAAAGAAACAGTTGATTATTTTAATGAACTTCATTAAAATAATATTCATAAACTGCTCCATGAAAGACAATGTCAAGAGCACAAGACGAGAAAACAAGGAGTAGAAGATGTTTTCTTGATAGATCTGATAAAGGAGTATTAATAAGACACTCTCAAAATTTCACAAGAAAATATAAAATCTGATTTTAAAAATGGGTGATGTATTTGAACAGACACATCATCAAAGTCAATAAAACATGGAAAGATTATCATTAGACACCTTCAAATTAAATTGTCATGGGACAACTTCAAATTAACACATCAGTGAGATGCTACTGTACACATATTTGAATGGTCAAAATCCCAAACACTGGTAATCCCAAAGGATGATGTGGTATCAGGGATTCTTTACTGCTGTGAGTGGGAGGGATGTAGAATGGTGTGGCTACTTTGGAAGGCAGTTTGACAGTTTCTCACAACACTAAACATACTCTTTCCACACAATCTGGCACATTGTTATTTACACAAATAAATAACTCATGCCCATACAAAATCCTGCACACAGACGTTTATAGGGTCTTCATTTACAATTGTGAAAACTTGAAAGCAACCAAGTTGTCTTTTGCAAGGTGAATGGGTAAACAACTTGCAGTACTTCCAGATAGGAGAATGTTATTTAGAATTTAAAGGTGAACTACAAAGCCATAAAGTGAGCTACCATATCCTAAACTGTTCCAACTTCATTCCATCCAATATGGATTTTTATCATTCATGTCATTATAACTGTAGTACAATGTGGCTATTTGTGTTGCTTTCTTTAGAGGAAATAAAGCAGGCACATTATGTACTATACAATGCCAATATATTTCTTAATATCCCTCTCATGATGGAAGACATGTGTTCTTGAACATCTCATTCATAGGGTTTGTTAACTAAAAAAAAAAAAGTACTGCTTTTGCAATGTCCCACAAGGAAAATCCGTGACCCATTCCTTCACAATGAGTTGGCAAACTTCAAATGTGCCTTAAAGCTAGAAAGAAAAGTCATTCGTGATGGACACATTATTGACAAGCTTCCTTTTAAAAATGTATACTGCCATCAAACATTTATACATATAATTACAGAAGATAAACACACACTTTGTCTCATGTAACATAAGCAGGCATGTGTGGTGGCAACAAAGGACAAAGAAATGCAGAATGAGCAGCTGATTCCGTTGCTGTTTATCCTCTACCACACTGGAGACTCTCAGGAAAGAATAAGAAACGCCACTCATTTAACCAGATTTGCACTCTGAATTTGCTTTGTGTGTTTTCCACAAAGGATTTGAAGTTTAAGAGATAAACCTCCTCCAAATAATCAGTCTCTTCTGAAGGATTCAATGCATTCATATGTTGCATTATGCTATAATACAACAAACGAGGGATTTGGTTATCATTTTTGGACACCAGTAAGTGACCTCATTCAAATGACTTGAACACTTTCAGTATACAAAACAAGAGCTACAGTATATGTATTTTTTTATATGGCCTTCCCATTCAATTTTCTAAATGAAGTAAACATAGTTACTCGATTTGGACAACTTTTTATGATCATATGATTATAAGAAAACTGCAGATCAGACAATTTTCATTAACGTTTCCAATACAGAATAGCATACAGAAGCCTGACCAATGAGGACTTTAATTTAGTTATTATCTTGTAGGAAAGTTCATTTTAATACCCTTTACGAAACAGCTTTGACCTTATTTGGCAAGAAACTTAAGTTTGGTAACTCTTTTTTAAATGAGAAAAGGGATGAAGGAAAGAAGGAAGGAACGAACGAAACAAACGAATGAACGAACAACAATTGCTTCTTTTTCTTCTTCTTTTTTTTTTTTTTTTTGTACTAGGGATTGAACTCAGGGGTACTCGACCACTGAGCCACATCCTCAGCCCTATTTTGTGTTTTATGTAGAGACAGGGTCTCACTGAGTTGCTTAGCACCTCGCCCTTGCTGAGGCTGGCTTTGAACTCGCGATTCTCCTGTCTCAGCCTCCCTAAGTGCTGGGATTACAGGCTTGAGCCACCACACCCGGCTAATTGCTTCTTCTTAAGAGCCAGAAAAAGGTCCAAATATTTTCCCTCTTAGATATTTACTATGTAAAGGCCAAGGTCATAAATATAATCTGGTAGTTTAGACCCATTTAATTGGCTCACATTCTTTCTGTCCAATTGGAAAGAAATATGGATGTGAAATTAAATGATAATAAAGATAAACCACCTTACCTTTGCCTTATGAAGTGTCTGTAAACACAGAGCTATATAAAGGAATAAGGCATCTTCCTGAGATATAACTTCAGGAATGATTTTAAAATTACTAGAAATAGTGACATGAAGAAATTTATATTTAGTAGAAGTTATATCAAGGACTGTTTCCACTTATGGTTGGAAGGAAGGTTTGGGTAAGTCTTTTAGGTGAAGGATAAGGTTCTACCCTCTAGCAGAAATATTCATCTAAAAATATATTATCATTGAATGACTGAAAAAGAGAAAATCTGGATAACTGGGGCAGAGCTAACAATACAGCAGAGATCCATCTTTGGTTTAACAATCCTTCCTTGTCTTTTCCTAATACTGTACTTAGCCTCAATCCTAAATAAATATTGTGCTCACACTTTAAAAATTACAATATGAAGGTACATTAAGCAATCCAGATTTTTCATTCTTTCATTGAGTTGTTATATCATCTTTTATTTTCGTATTGAGAATATAAAATAAATATTAGTATGCATAAGTTAAATTCATTAAACTATTTTCATTAAACTAAATTCATTAAAATATTTTCTATGTATTTACTTTCATAGACCACAAAACACTACCAATATCCATACAAAATGGCCAGATTTTATAATAACCAAAATCTGCAAGTAAGCGAAGTATTTTCCTATAGGTGAGTGGATATATTCTACTACATCCTGACAATGAAATATTATTTAGTTCTAAAAAGAAGTAAGATACCAGGACATGAAAAGACATGGAGAAAACTTGAATGAATATAACTAAGTGAAAGAATTCAATTTGAGAGGGTCACATAGTATACAATTCCAACTATGGGACATTCTTATTAAAAGCAAAATTATGGAGAAAATTAAAAGTTTGATGGTTGTCAAGGTGTCACAGGAGGGTACTGAGCTAAAGTTTCAAACTTCAGTTCTTGTGTCCAGATAAAAGGAAATTCAGAGTTAGAAAAAGTCAAGCAGGAGAATTTTATTATAAGTGAAAGTAAAAAGAAAGGCTCAAGCAAAGTGTACCCTCAAGGGAGAGAGTGGACTGTCTCTGAGCAGAGAACAACAAAAGCAAACAGTTGCTGCTTCCAAAGTTATTATTGTTTAAAATTTACCAGGAGAACTGGGTTCCACCATCTACAGTCTTTAACAATCAAGAGACAATGTTTATCTCCTCCTTCACACTGGGTGGGGAAGTTTTCAAATCTAGTTGATCTTCTCCAGAACTGTCATGGTAGCCCTCCTCTTCAGGAGACTTCATCTACAAGTTAATTCTATGTTAATGTGGATGTTGTGGTCAGTGACCAGACAGACTTCAGCTTCAGTGCCTGCACTATCATGAAATTTTCCTTCTGAAATACAATGGGAAATCCATGGCCATAAATCCCAACTTCACAAAGACTTTAGTAGATGCTGTCAGGAGTTAGCTCCATTGATCTTTCTTGACATATTTCTTGTTTTCCTTTGTTTCTACCTGTTTATTTTATTTTATTTTATTTTTTAAACAACTTTATTTTATTTTATTTATTTATGTATGTATTTTGTATGTGGTGCTGAGGATCGAACCCAGTGCCTCACGCGTGTGAGGCAAGTGCTCTACCACTGAGCTACAGCCCCAGCCCCTCTACCTGTTTATTTTTGTAGAACCCTGTTGTTGTTCTACAAGTTACTTGATTGTTCATTAAAGGCAATCCAAAAAATCCTGTGATCCTGCTATGTTATTTGTTCACATTTCACTGCTTATTCCTAAGTATTATGTAAAAGGGGGTTAAAGGGATTGTAAGGATGGATAAAAGGAGAACAAAAATTTTTTAGATTAGTCACACTATTTTGTATGATACCGTAGTGATAGATTCTTGTTATTTTGCATCGTCCAAATCCATAGAATGAATATATGTATTTACATATATATATATATGTATGTAATATATATGTATTTAATATATGTATTTACATATATATATACATATATATATATCAGCAAGGATCAATCACTGTTGGCTTAGACTAATAATTACGTGTTAATGAAGGTTCATTGATTATCATGACTCTATTTCTGAGGGTTGTTGATAGTGGAAAAAGCTATGAATCTGGTGGGGCATGGGATACGGAAACTTTATGCATTCTGCTCAATCTTACTGTGAACTTAAAACTGCCTTAAAAATAAAGTCCAATAACAACAAGCAATCTGTCCAGTACAGAAGGCCCAGACAGCGTCACCTACTCCCACAGTTCATGCTGGCCTCTTTCAAACTACATTCTGATTTTTAACCTTTCAACTCTGTAACACTTCTTATCCAGAACACTAATTCCCCCCTAAGTATATATTCCACTAAGCACCATTAAAAAACAAAAACAAAACAAAAAACTTTCATATCCATAGGTCCCATTTTTCCATCTCAAGAAAATACCGTTTCTGTAAAATGTAACCTAGAGCTCGACTATGATTATGAAATTCATATGAATTAATGTATTTTAATACTAGCTTAATTGAGGCCTATTGGATTATGTAGATTCTTAAACTGTGGCTTTAAAAAAAATCTCTTTTCTCAGACTATCTGGCTGCTTCAGAGGAAATAATCCTGTTTAAGAAGCTGAGATCTGCATCCCTAAAGGGTTTTGCCCTTATTAAATCTTATCTGCCATTGTGCTGCCTGCTCTTTTAATATTCAGAACCTGAAGTTGCTTTGAATTTAAACAAAGAACAACACTTGAAAATGTAGTTGGAGAAAACACCAGACATGTTTGAAAAATAAAATGACTTTAGAATAATGTACATAAAACATGAATTGGTGACAAAACACTTATCAGGAAACTAATAATATCTATTTTTCCTTGAGATAAAAATGGTTAAATAAAATTACCTAAGATACTATTGTCTTATAAAAAGATCATCTCACTTATTCTTTTCTGTCTGGGAATAAGTCTGAATATTGAATTTGCAATATTGTTAGTTCTCTGGATGTTCCATTTTCAAAGTGGTTTGTGAGGTCTGTTGAAAAATATTGATTATCTATGCTTATTCTTCTACCTTCTCCAAGCCTTGATGCAAAAATAAATAAATAATTAAATAAATCGTTACCACAGCATGGTAGACTTTACTAACTTTTCTTAGGTATAGATAGTTTTTTTTTTGTTTTTTTTTAATATTTATTTTTAGTTGTAGGTGGACACAGTATGTTTATTTTATTTTTATGTGGTGCTGAGGATCGAACCCAGTACCTCATGCATGCAAGGCGAGCGCTCTACCACTGAGCCATAACCCCAGCCCCGGGTATAGATAGTTGACAAGCCCTAAAATCCAAAGCCGAGGTAGGGCATTGGGAGACCTCAGATTTACACCAGACTCTTTAAAATCTGTAATCTGTTCATGCTTCTGTAAAAAACTACTTTAGACTGAGCAACTGATAAGTAATGGAAATTAATTTTCCATAGTTCTAGAGGCTGGAAATCCAGATCGAGGCATCAGCAGATTCAGTGTCTGGCGAGATCTTATTCTGTGCTTCCAAGATGCCAATGTTTTGCTGTGCACACAGATGGCTGGAGGGGCAAGCTCACTTCAAACTTTTTATAAAGTCACTAATACCTGTATAAGGGCAGAGCCCTCATGACTTAATCATTTCCTGAGGTCACACCTCTCAATACTACTGAATTGAGGGTTAAATCTGAACATAAGAATTTGGGGTTGGGGACAGGGGACAGCAACATTCAAGCCATAACATCCTTTAATTTGGGGACCTTAAAGTCATCAAGTTCTCTCATTAGGAAACAAAACACATTATAAGTTACATGCCACCTTTGAAATGGGTGTTTATTTACATTTATAGGGAATTTTTAATTACTTATAATGGGAGATTTCCAATCATCTATAGCAAAAATGGAAGAAAAGAAAGAAAAATATAGTGAAAGACAAATCCATTGACTTCATTGTTTTGGGCTGATGTACCGTTCACATTTTTCTGTTCTTCCTTGATCTTTTTTCTTTACTGTTACTCAGTTAAAACTCATTTATAAGAATGTGGCTTAGCTCACTAGTTTAAAACAATTGACACTGAAATGTGAAAAGGCAATAGGATTAGAGTGATTTCACCAATTGAGAGACTGTGTGCTCTGGTCAGGGCAGCGAGCCTGACAGAACTTTTCATGTATTCTGGAATTTTGACAACACTCTGTGGAAACAGGACAGCTTCCAGAGTCCTGGCAGGTGTATATCACTCCTCTAACCTGCCTATGGATCCTGTGGAGTCAATGACACATAAATGGGTAGAGAGAGGATGGATTCATAGTCGAAGCAGTGAGAGCTTTGTAAGGTAACCGGGAAACACAAAACAGTTGTCCACTGAAACACAGCGATGTCACAGACTCTGTTTTTGGAAGACCAAATTCTAGTAGAAATCAACAGAGAACTGTTGGAAATAGAATGATGAGGAAGAAAAGCTTCAGGAAGACACGTTTAAGGCAAGAAGCATATGGTATATTGTATTTAGGACTGAAATCTTGCTGCTTCCTAGAGGAATAAGCTAAGAGCCATAAACTTAATACTTAATATAAAAAGATTGAGAAAGTACTCATAAAATAGTAGTTGAATCAGTACAGTGGATACTCCATATTTGTGGATTCTGCATCTATGGATTCAGCCAACCAAAGACTGAAAATATTTGGGAAAAAATGTTGGTATTGAATACATACAGACATTTTCTTATTGTCTTCTAAGCAATTCAGTATAACTATTTATATAGCATTTACATTGCATTAAGTATTATAAGTACTCCAGAGATAAAGTATACAGGAGGATGTGTGTAAGTTATATGTAAATATTATGTCATTTAACATAGCAAAGTGAGAGTCTGGGGATTTGAGAGTTTGAGGATCCTGGAACCAAATCCCCATGTATAGCAAGGAACATGGGCTAAACTATGGTTACTAATGAAATAGACCTTGAAAATTTCAAAATTAATAAATAGTAGACTATTGAATAAATTCTAAAAATGAAAACGAACATCCTATTGTAGTGAAAATTAAGTCAATTTAAAGTTGTAATTAATTTACCATTAAAATTGAACTGTGCTTTGTAGAAAAAATTATACAGTAGTATGATAAAGCTATCACATTTCTTGGAAAGTGATAGATTATTTTTCTCCGCGTAGGTACACTTTTGAATAATTTGTAAAGGCCAGTTTGTCTGAAAAAGTTCAGCACTAACCATAATTACTATATGAATGGAGAAGCAGTTTAAGCAGAAAAATTAAATGCCTTTTGGCTTTGCTCCTACAGGTATCTAGCACTAAAATGAATTCAGTCTCTTCTCAAGTTATGAATATCCAGGTTTGGGAGGGGGAGCCTCAACTACAAGTAGAGGAAAGAAGAGAGCAGATTTCCCTCTTATCCCTAATGAGGAAATCTGCAGACAGTTTTATGATGAAGAATTAATTAAGCTTTGGCATTTAATCTCATGCAAATATAGGAATGAATGAGAAATTTCTTTCAACACTCTCCTACTTCACCCTAGTCTTTAGGTGTTTTTATTTAGATATTTTTTTTCAAAAAAATCTACATTGATTTACATCATAATATTAAGATTGTCAGTTACATTCTTTGCCTTATGATGCATTTCAGTGATTGCTAATTAAAGATTTCAGATAAAAAAGATTTTTTCCTATTTTCTGACATTGAAGAAAATAAACATGTAATTTAGATTCTTAATATTTAACCAGAAACCTTTAAAAATGAAATATTTTCCATCTTCCACTTTAAATTTTTAGAATCTGGTTGAATTCATTTCAAATATAGGTTTTTATTTATATGAGATAGAACATTCTCCAGATTGAAGTCATTTGGGGAACAGAAAGATATTTGATGACAGAGAACCATTAAAGTAACAGTTTTTTGAAAACACCCGTGTAAAAAATAAAACGAGTCTGTGATAATGTGGACACATCATATTGGGTGTATCTAAGGTGTATAGGACTTTAAATGAAACTCCAGCAAGTTAGATTCTGACCCAGGATTCTCTCCAGTTTTATGATCTTAGGGATGCCATTCGTATTTTGATAAGTCTCATTGTCCTCTTGTATCAAGTGCAAAGTATAAGGCCAATGATACAATTGCAAAGAGATAAATAGGTTTCTCAGCTCCAAATGTGGAATGGGGGGAAAAAAAGCTTTCAAAACTTGAGATTAGTGAAGCATGAAAAGACATACAAAAAAATGTGCAAGGGATCACAACAGTGGGTTTCTCTGAGATGGGAACCAGGATGGTGGACATAGGCAGGCACAGAGGAGGGCAATCAATGGCAGACACAAGATGTACTTATACAGTTTTAATGTTTCAAAACAAGCTTGTTTTTTGTATCACCTATGAGAAGGCATGGGTTCTACTTCCACTTCAAACTTAACCTATAGAGCCCCAAATAGGACTTTTTTCTCTTTTGTGGCCTGTCCCTCCATGTTTATGTTTCAAAACTTCATTCTGAATAGAGAAAGGGAATTTAGTTGTTCATCACATTTTGAAAGAATTTCATTTATACTGTTTAAAGTGAATACTGTATTTCTCTTTCTGTCTCAAGCTATGTTCCTCCATATGACCTCTCTTAATATTGGAATTGAATTTGGATGCATTCTTTACAATGTTTTTTACTCTTATGTATACACTTCTGCATCCTCGACAACTAGAAGAATGTGAACATCTTAGTTGAATGGACTACTCCAAGAACTCTAGGTTAGCCACAAAATCTGGTATTAGATCAGGAAGTATTCAGTGGACTCAGTCCTTTAACAACCAAAGCTACCTTTGTTTATGGAAAGCTCCTCTATGCTTAACTGTTATGTATTGCATAAATACATCACTATAGATTAGAAAAAGCTGTTGACTGAAGATTCTTAGGCAAGTATTCTACTTCTGACTTGGATACCAGCTCTGAGATCTAGCACCAATTTATAATAGCTAAGGAATAAAACCAAGTGCCCATCAAAAGAGGAATGGTTAAAGAAAATGTGGTACATATACACAATGGAGTATTACTCAGCCATAAGGAAGAATGAAATGTTAGCATGTGCTGCTACATGGTTAGAACTGAAGATCATCATGCTAAGTGAAATAAGCCAGCCCAGGAAGTCAAATGTCAAATGTTTTCGGTAATATGTGTATGCTAGACCAAAACAAGGACAAAAAAAAAAAAAAAAAGAAACAAAGAAATAGGGAGAAGGGGAGGTGAAATTCCATTAAAATAGAAGAAAGATCAGTAGAGTAGAGGAAGGGGATTGAGGAGGAAGGGAGGAGGGATAGGGTAAGGGAAGAACAGTGAATGAATTAGGCCCAACTTTTCTTTGTGTCTTTATAAATATACCACAGTGAATTTCATCTATATGTATATACACAAGGCAATAATTTAAAAAATAACTATAAGTAAATACAAGAAAGATCAGTAGAATAGAGAGAAAGGAATTGGAGGTAAGAGAGGAGGGAAAGGGGAAATACTGGGGACTAAATTAGAGCCAATCATATTCCATGTTTTCATCATTATTTCAGAATGAATCCCAATGATATATATATACATATCTAAAAAGAATCAATTTTTAAAAGAAGAAAATTTAAAAAAATAGGCTATCAAGTATGAAGATGCCTGGATATAGACAATTTGGACTAGAGTAGAGTGAGATTCCTGAAGATGTCTAGCGTAAACAAATACGTCCTTTGGTTTGTTCCTATGCTATCCCAGGAGGAAACTAACATATGTGTGGTTCCCACCTGTGACAGCAGCTGGTAACTCTGAGTCAAAGGCAGATGCAGTGATGGGAGAGGGTGAAATGATCAGGATTTCCTACTGATGAGACTTGTAGGACAAAGGAACTGAGGTTCGGACACCAGCTTTGGTTTTGAAAGGATTCCCATGTTAGGATGAAAGAACTGGAGAGGAAAGCCATTGTATGCTCTTTTAAAGAAGGGTACAAGTCTAAACACTGAAGACCAGGAAGTCAGACCACACACACAAAGAAAGTTAAAATTAACATTTCTTCATATATATGTTTATTGATTGTACATCATCTTCTGAGAGGTTTCTATTCAGCTCCTTAGCCCATTTATTGATTGGATTATTTGTTTTTTTGGTGTTAAGTTTTTTGAGCTCTTTATATATCCTGGAGATCAGTGCTCTGTCTGATGTGCGTGTGGCAAAAATTTGCTCCCAGAATGTAGGCTCTCCGTTCACTTCATTAGAGAAATGCAAATCAAAACTACCCTCAGATTTCATCTCACCCCAGTCAGAATGGCAGCTATCCAAAATACCAGCAACAATAAGTGCTGGCGAGGATGTGGAGAAAAAGGTACACTTAAACATTGCTGGTGGGATTGCAAATTGGTGCAGCCAATCTGGAAAGCAGTATGGAGACTGCTTAAAAAACTTGGAATGGAACCACCATTTGACCCAGCTATCCCACTCCTTGGCCTATACCCTAAAGACTTAAAAACAGCACACTACAGTAAAGCAGCCACTTCAATGTTTATAGCAGCACAATTCACAATTGCAAAACTGTGGAAG